>JBAKBP010027899.1:0-29422 GCA_037953745.1 Lithodes maja | reverse complement strand
CCGTAGGTAGGTAGTATACAATAGCATACCGTAGGTAGGTAGTCTGACAATGATTACCGTAGGTAGGTAGTATACAATAGCTTACCGTAGGTAGGTAGTGTACAATAGCTTACCGTAGGTAGGTAGTATACAATAGCTTACCGTAGGTAGGTAGTGTACAATAGCTTACCGTAGGTAGGTAGTATACAATAGCTTACCGTAGGTAGGTAGTATACAATAGCTTACCGTAGGTAGGTAGTATACAATAGCTTACCGTAGGTAGGTAGTATACAATAGCTTACCGTAGGTAGGTAGTATACAATAGCTTACCGTAGGTAGGTAGTATACAATAGCTTACCGTAGGTAGGTAGTATACAATAGCTTACCGTAGGTAGGTAGTATACAATAGCTTACCGTAGGTAGGTAGTATACAATAGCTTACCGTAGGTAGGTAGTATACAATAGCTTACCGTAGGTAGGTAGTATACAATAGCTTACCGTAGGTAGGTAGTATACAATAGCTTACCGTAGGTAGGTAGTATACAATAGCTTACCGTAGGTAGGTAGTATACAATAGCTTACCGTAGGTAGGTAGTATACAATAGCTTACCGTAGGTAGGTAGTGTACAATAGCTGACCGTAGGTAGGTAGTGTACAATAGCTTACCGTAGGTAGGTAGTATACAATAGCTTACCGTAGGTAGGTAGTGTACAATAGCTTACCGTAGGTAGGTAGTGTACAATAGCTTACCGTAGGTAGGTAGTGTACAATAGCTTACCGTAGGTAGGTAGTGTACAATAGCTTACCGTAGGTAGGTAGTATACAATAGCTTACCGTAGGTAGGTAGTATACAATAGCTTACCGTAGGTAGGTAGTATACAATAGCTTACCGTAGGTAGGTAGTGTACAATAGCTTACCGTAGGTAGGTAGTATACAATAGCTTACCGTAGGTAGGTAGTGTACAATAGCTTACCGTAGGTAGGTAGTGTACAATAGCTTACCGTAGGTAGGTAGTGTACAATAGCTTACCGTAGGTAGGTAGTATACAATAGCTTACCGTAGGTAGGTAGTATACAATAGCTTACCGTAGGTAGGTAGTATACAATAGCTTACCGTAGGTAGGTAGTGTACAATAGCTTACCGTAGGTAGGTAGTATACAATAGCTTACCGTAGGTAGGTAGTATACAATAGCTTACCGTAGGTAGGTAGTGTACAATAGCTTACCATAGGTAGGTAGTGTACAATAGCTTACCGTAGGTAGGTAGTGTACAATAGCTTACCGTAGGTAGGTAGTGTACAATAGCTTACCGTAGGTAGGTAGTATACAATAGCTTACCGTAGGTAGGTAGTGTACAATAGCTTACCGTAGGTAGGTAGTGTACAATAGCTTACCGTAGGTAGGTAGTATACAATAGCTTACCGTAGGTAGGTAGTATACAATAGCTTACCGTAGGTAGGTAGTATACAATAGCTTACCGTAGATAGGCAGTATACAATAGCTTACCGTAGGTAGGTAGTATACAATAGCTTACCGTAGGTAGGTAGTGTACAATAGCTTACCGTAGGTAGGTAGTATACAATAGCTTACCGTAGGTAGGTAGTATACAATAGCTTACCGTAGGTAGGTAGTATACAATAGCTTACCGTAGGTAGGTAGTATACAATAGCTTACCGTAGGTAGGTAGTATACAATAGCTTACCGTAGGTAGGTAGTATACAATAGCTTACCGTAGGTAGGTAGTATACAATAGCTTACCGTAGGTAGGTAGTGTACAATAGCTTACCGTAGGTAGGTAGTATACAATAGCTTACCGTAGGTAGGTAGTATACAATAGCTTACCGTAGGTAGGTAGTATACAATAGCTTACCGTAGGTAGGTAGTATACAATAGCTTACCATAGGTAGGTAGTATACAATAGCTTACCGTAGGTAGGTAGTGTACAATAGCTTACCATAGGTAGGTAGTGTACAATAGCTTACCGTAGGTAGGTAGTCTACAATAGCTTACCGTAGGTAGGTAGTATACAATAGCTTACCGTAGGTAGGTAGTATACAATAGCTTACCGTAGGTAGGTAGTATACAATAGCTTACCGTAGGTAGGTAGTATACAATAGCTTACCGTAGGTAGGTAGTATACAATAGCTTACCGTAGGTAGGTAGTGTACAATAGCTTACCGTAGGTAGGTAGTGTACAATAGCTTACCGTAGGTAGGTAGTGTACAATAGCTTACCGTAGGTAGGTAGTGTACAATAGCTTACCGTAGGTAGGTAGTATACAATAGCTTACCGTAGGTAGGTAGTATACAATAGCTTACCGTAGGTAGGTAGTGTACAATAGCTTACCGTAGGTAGGTAGTGTACAATAGCTTACCGTAGGTAGGTAGTGTACAATAGCTTACCGTAGGTAGGTAGTATACAATAGCTTACCGTAGGTAGGTAGTATACAATAGCTTACCGTAGGTAGGTAGTGTACAATAGCTTACCGTAAGTAGGTAGTGTACAATAGCTTACCGTAGGTAGGTAGTGTACAATAGCTTACCGTAGGTAGGTAGTGTACAATAGCTTACCGTAGGTAGGGAGTGTACAATAGCTTACCGTAGGTAGGTAGTGTACAATAGCTTACCGTAGGTAGGTAGTGTACAATAGCTTACCGTAGGTAGGTAGTATACAATAGCTTACCGTAGGTAGGTAGTATACAATAGCTTACTGTAGGTAGGTAGTGTACAATAGCTTACCGTAAGTAGGTAGTGTACAATAGCTTACCGTAGGTAGGTAGTGTACAATAGCTTACCGTAGGTAGGTAGTGTACAATAGCTTACCGTAGGTAGGTAGTGTAGAATAGCTTACCGTAGGTAGGGAGTGTACAATAGCTTACCGTAGGTAGGTAGTGTACAATAGCTTACCGTAGGTAGGTAGTGTACAATAGCTTACCGTAGGTAGGTAGTATACAATAGCTTACCGTAGGTAGGTAGTATACAATAGCTTACTGTAGGTAGGTAGTGTACAATAGCTTACCGTAGGTAGGTAGTATACAATAGCTTACCGTAGGTAGGTAGTGTACAATAGCTTACCGTAGGTAGGTAGTATACAATAGCTTACCGTAGGTAGGTAGTATACAATAGCTTACCGTAGGTAGGTAGTATACAATAGCTTACCGTAGGTAGGTAGTATACAATAGCTTACCGTAGGTAGGTAGTATACAATAGCTTACCGTAGGTAGGTAGTATACAATAGCTTACCGTAGGTAGGTAGTATACAATAGCTTACCGTAGGTAGGTAGTGTACAATAGCTTACCGTAGGTAGGTAGTATACAATAGCTTACCGTAGGTAGGTAGTATACAATAGCTTACCGTAGGTAGGTAGTATACAATAGCTTACCGTAGGTAGGTAGTATACAATAGCTTACCGTAGGTAGGTAGTATACAATAGCTTACCGTAGGTAGGTAGTGTACAATAGCTTACCGTAGGTAGGTAGTGTACAATAGCTTACCGTAGGTAGGTAGTATACAATAGCTTACCGTAGGTAGGTAGTGTACAATAGCTTACCGTAGGTAGGTAGTGTACAATAGCTTACCGTAGGTAGGTAGTGTACAATAGCTTACCGTAGGTAGGTAGTGTACAATAGCTTACCGTAGGTAGGTAGTATACAATAGCTTACCGTAGGTAGGTAGTATACAATAGCTTACCGTAGGTAGGTAGTATATAATAGCTTACCGTAGGTAGGTAGTGTACAATAGCTTACCGTAGGTAGGTAGTATACAATAGCTTACCGTAGGTAGGTAGTATACAATAGCTTACCGTAGGTAGGTAGTGTACAATAGCTTACCGTAGGTAGGTAGTGTACAATAGCTTACCGTAGGTAGGTAGTGTACAATAGCTTACCGTAGGTAGGTAGTATACAATAGCTTACCGTAGGTAGGTAGTATATAATAAGCTTACCGTAGGTAGGTAGTATACAATAGCTTACCGTAGGTAGGTAGTGTACAATAGCTTACCGTAGGTAGGTAGTATACAATAGCTTACCGTAGGTAGGTAGTATACAATAGCTTACCGTAGGTAGGTAGTGTACAATAGCTTACCATAGGTAGGTAGTGTACAATAGCTTACCGTAGGTAGGTAGTGTACAATAGCTTACCGTAGGTAGGTAGTGTACAATAGCTTACCGTAGGTAGGTAGTATCAATAGCTTACCGTAGGTAGGTAGTATACAATAGCTTACCGTAGGTAGGTAGTATACAATAGCTTACCGTAGGTAGGTAGTATACAATAGCTTACCGTAGGTAGGTAGTGTACAATAGCTTACCGTAGGTAGGTAGTATACAATAGCTTACCGTAGGTAGGTAGTATACAATAGCTTACCGTAGGTAGGTAGTATACAATAGCTTACCGTAGGTAGGTAGTGTACAATAGCTTACCGTAGGTAGGTAGTGTACAATAGCTTACCGTAGGTAGGTAGTGTACAATAGCTTACCGTAGGTAGGTAGTATACAATAGCTTACCGTAGGTAGGTAGTATACAATAGCTTACCGTAGGTAGGTAGTATACAATAGCTTACCGTAGGTAGGTAGTATACAATAGCTTACCGTAGGTAGGTAGTATACAATAGCTTACCGTAGGTAGGTAGTATACAATAGCTTACCGTAGGTAGGTAGTGTACAATAGCTTACCGTAGGTAGGTAGTGTACAATAGCTTACCGTAGGTAGGTAGTATACAATAGCTTACCGTAGGTAGGTAGTATACAATAGCTTACCGTAGGTAGGTAGTATACAATAGCTTACCGTAGGTAGGTAGTATACAATAGCTTACCGTAGGTAGGTAGTGTACAATAGCTTACCGTAGGTAGGTAGTGTACAATAGCTTACCGTAGGTAGGTAGTGTACAATAGCTTACCGTAGGTAGGTAGTGTACAATAGCTTACCGTAGGTAGGTAGTGTACAATAGCTTACCGTAGGTAGGTAGTATACAATAGCTTACCGTAGGTAGGTAGTATACAATAGCTTACCGTAGGTAGGTAGTATACAATAGCTTACCGTAGGTAGGTAGTATACAATAGCTTACCGTAGGTAGGTAGTGTACAATAGCTTACCGTAGGTAGGTAGTGTACAATAGCTTACCGTAGGTAGGTAGTGTACAATAGCTTACCGTAGGTAGGTAGTGTACAATAGCTTACCGTAGGTAGGTAGTGTACAATAGCTTACCGTAGGTAGGTAGTATACAATAGCTTACCGTAGGTAGGTAGTGTACAATAGCTTACCGTAGGTAGGTAGTGTACAATAGCTTACCGTAGGTAGGTAGTATACAATAGCTTACCGTAGGTAGGTAGTATAAAATAGCTTACTGTAGGTAGGTAGTATACAATAGCTTACCGTAGGTAGGTAGTGTACAATAGCTTACCGTAGGTAGGTAGTGTACAATAGCTTACCGTAGGTAGGTAGTATACAATAGCTTACCATAGGTAGGTAGTATACAATAGCTTACCGTAGGTAGGTAGTGTACAATAGCTTACCGTAGGTAGGTAGTATACAATAGCTTACCGTAGGTAGGTAGTATACAATAGCTTACCGTAGGTAGGTAGTATACAATAGCTTACCGTAGGTAGGTAGGTAGTATACAATAGTTTACCGTAGGTAGGTAGTATACAATAGCTTACCGTAGGTAGGTAGTGTACAATAGCTTACCGTAGGTAGGTAGTATACAATAGCTTACCGTAGGTAGGTAGTATACAATAGCTTACCGTAGGTAGGTAGTATACAATAGCTTACCGTAGGTAGGTAGTATACAATAGCTTACCGTAGGTAGGTAGTATACAATAGCTTACCGTAGGTAGGTAGTATACAATAGCTTACCGTAGGTAGGTAGTGTACAATAGCTTACCGTAGGTAGGTAGTGTACAATAGCTTACCGTAGGTAGGTAGTATACAATAGCTTACCGTAGGTAGGTAGTATACAATAGCTTACCGTAGGTAGGTAGTATACAATAGCTTACCGTAGGTAGGTAGTGTACAATAGCTTACCGTAAGTAGGTAGTGTACAATAGCTTACCGTAGGTAGGTAGTGTACAATAGCTTACCGTAGGTAGGTAGTGTACAATAGCTTACCGTAGGTAGGGAGTGTACAATAGCTTACCGTAGGTAGGTAGTGTACAATAGCTTACCGTAGGTAGGTAGTGTACAATAGCTTACCGTAGGTAGGTAGTATACAATAGCTTACCGTAGGTAGGTAGTATACAATAGCTTACTGTAGGTAGGTAGTGTACAATAGCTTACCGTAGGTAGGTAGTATACAATAGCTTACCGTAGGTAGGTAGTGTACAATAGCTTACCGTAGGTAGGTAGTATACAATAGCTTACCGTAGGTAGGTAGTGTACAATAGCTTACCGTAGGTAGGTTGTATAAAATAGCTTACCGTAGGTAGGTAGTATACAATAGCTTACCGTAGGTAGGTAGTATATAATAGCTTACCGTAGGTAGGTAGTATATAATAGCTTACCGTAGGTAGGTAGTGTACAATAGCTTACCGTAGGTAGGTAGTATACAATAGCTTACCGTAGGTAGGTAGTATACAATAGCTTACCGTAGGTAGGTAGTGTACAATAGCTTACCGTAGGTAGGTAGTGTACAATAGCTTACCATAGGTAGGTAGTGTACAATAGCTTACCGTAGGTAGGTAGTATACAATAGCTTACCGTAGGTAGGTAGTATACAATAGCTTACCGTAGGTAGGTAGTATATAATAGCTTACCGTAGGTAGGTAGTGTACAATAGCTTACCGTAGGTAGGTAGTGTACAATAGCTTACCGTAGGTAGGTAGTATACAATAGCTTACCGTAGGTAGGTAGTGTACAATAGCTTACCATAGGTAGGTAGTGTACAATAGCTTACCGTAGGTAGGTAGTGTACAATAGCTTACCGTAGGTAGGTAGTGTACAATAGCTTACCGTAGGTAGGTAGTATACAATAGCTTACCGTAGGTAGGTAGTGTACAATAGCTTACCGTAGGTAGGTAGTGTACAATAGCTTACCGTAGGTAGGTAGTATACAATAGCTTACCGTAGGTAGGTAGTATACAATAGCTTACCGTAGGTAGGTAGTATACAATAGCTTACCGTAGATAGGCAGTATACAATAGCTTACCGTAGGTAGGTAGTATACAATAGCTTACCGTAGGTAGGTAGTGTACAATAGCTTACCGTAGGTAGGTAGTGTACAATAGCTTACCGTAGGTAGGTAGTATACAATAGCTTACCGTAGGTAGGTAGTATACAATAGCTTACCGTAGGTAGGTAGTATACAATAGCTTACCGTAGGTAGGTAGTATACAATAGCTTACCGTAGGTAGGTAGTATACAATAGCTTACCGTAGGTAGGTAGTATACAATAGCTTACCGTAGGTAGGTAGTGTACAATAGCTTACCGTAGGTAGGTAGTATACAATAGCTTACCGTAGGTAGGTAGTATACAATAGCTTACCGTAGGTAGGTAGTATACAATAGCTTACCGTAGGTAGGTAGTATACAATAGCTTACCGTAGGTAGGTAGTATACAATAGCTTACCGTAGGTAGGTAGTGTACAATAGCTTACCGTAGGTAGGTAGTGTACAATAGCTTACCGTAGGTAGGTAGTGTACAATAGCTTACCATAGGTAGGTAGTGTACAATAGCTTACCGTAGGTAGGTAGTGTACAATAGCTTACCGTAGGTAGGTAGTCTACAATAGCTTACCGTAGGTAGGTAGTATACAATAGCTTACCGTAGGTAGGTAGTATACAATAGCTTACCGTAGGTAGGTAGTATACAATAGCTTACCGTAGGTAGGTAGTGTACAATAGCTTACCGTAGGTAGGTAGTGTACAATAGCTTACCGTAGGTAGGTAGTGTACAATAGCTTACCGTAGGTAGGTAGTGTACAATAGCTTACCGTAGGTAGGTAGTATACAATAGCTTACCGTAGGTAGGTAGTGTACAATAGCTTACCGTAGGTAGGTAGTGTACAATAGCTTACCGTAGGTAGGTAGTATACAATAGCTTACCGTAGGTAGGTAGTATAAAATAGCTTACTGTAGGTAGGTAGTATACAATAGCTTACCGTAGGTAGGTAGTGTACAATAGCTTACCGTAGGTAGGTAGTGTACAATAGCTTACCGTAGGTAGGTAGTATACAATAGCTTACCATAGGTAGGTAGTATACAATAGCTTACCGTAGGTAGGTAGTGTACAATAGCTTACCGTAGGTAGGTAGTATACAATAGCTTACCGTAGGTAGGTAGTATACAATAGCTTACCGTAGGTAGGTAGTATACAATAGCTTACCGTAGGTAGGTAGGTAGTATACAATAGTTTACCGTAGGTAGGTAGTATACAATAGCTTACCGTAGGTAGGTAGTGTACAATAGCTTACCGTAGGTAGGTAGTATACAATAGCTTACCGTAGGTAGGTAGTATACAATAGCTTACCGTAGGTAGGTAGTATACAATAGCTTACCGTAGGTAGGTAGTATACAATAGCTTACCGTAGGTAGGTAGTATACAATAGCTTACCGTAGGTAGGTAGTATACAATAGCTTACCGTAGGTAGGTAGTGTACAATAGCTTACCGTAGGTAGGTAGTGTACAATAGCTTACCGTAGGTAGGTAGTATACAATAGCTTACTGTAGGTAGGTAGTATACAATAGCTTACCGTAGGTAGGTAGTATACAATAGCTTACCATAGGTAGGTAGTGTACAATAGCTTACCGTAAGTAGGTAGTGTACAATAGCTTACCGTAGGTAGGTAGTGTACAATAGCTTACCGTAGGTAGGTAGTGTACAATAGCTTACCGTAGGTAGGGAGTGTACAATAGCTTACCGTAGGTAGGTAGTGTACAATAGCTTACCGTAGGTAGGTAGTGTACAATAGCTTACCGTAGGTAGGTAGTATACAATAGCTTACCGTAGGTAGGTAGTATACAATAGCTTACTGTAGGTAGGTAGTGTACAATAGCTTACCGTAGGTAGGTAGTATACAATAGCTTACCGTAGGTAGGTAGTGTACAATAGCTTACCGTAGGTAGGTAGTATACAATAGCTTACCGTAGGTAGGTAGTGTACAATAGCTTACCGTAGGTAGGTTGTATAAAATAGCTTACCGTAGGTAGGTAGTATACAATAGCTTACCGTAGGTAGGTAGTATACAATAGCTTACCGTAGGTAGGTAGTATACAATAGCTTACCGTAGGTAGGTAGTATACAATAGCTTACCGTAGGTAGGTAGTGTACAATAGCTTACCGTAGGTAGGTAGTGTACAATAGCTTACCGTAGGTAGGTAGTGTACAATAGCTTACCGTAGGTAGGTAGTATACAATAGCTTACCGTAGGTAGGTAGTATACAATAGCTTACCGTAGGTAGGTAGTATACAATAGCTTACCGTAGGTAGGTAGTATACAATAGCTTACCGTAGGTAGGTAGTATACAATAGCTTACCGTAGGTAGGTAGTGTACAATAGCTTACCGTAGGTAGGTAGTGTACAATAGCTTACCGTAGGTAGGTAGTATACAATAGCTTACCGTAGGTAGGTAGTGTACAATAGCTTACCGTAGGTAGGTAGTATACAATAGCTTACCGTAGGTAGGTAGTGTACAATAGCTTACCGTAGGTAGGTAGTGTACAATAGCTTACCGTAGGTAGGTAGTATACAATAGCTTACCGTAGGTAGGTAGTGTACAATAGCTTACCGTAGGTAGGTAGTGTACAATAGCTTACCGTAGGTAGGTAGTGTACAATAGCTTACCGTAGGTAGGTAGTATACATAGCTTACCATAGGTAGGTAGTGTACAATAGCTTACCGTAGGTAGGTAGTGTACAATAGCTTACCGTAGGTAGGTAGTGTACAATAGCTTACCGTAGGTAGGTAGTGTACAATAGCTTACCGTAGGTAGGGAGTATACAATAGCTTACCGTAGGTAGGTAGTATACAATAGCTTACCGTAGGTAGGTAGTATACAATAGCTTACCGTAGGTAGGTAGTGTACAATAGCTTACCGTAGGTAGGTAGTGTACAATAGCTTACCGTAGGTAGGTAGTATACAATAGCTTACCGTAGGTAGGTAGTATACAATAGCTTACCGTAGGTAGGTAGTATACAATAGCTTACCGTAGGTAGGTAGTGTACAATAGCTTACCGTAGGTAGGTAGTATGCAATAGCTTACCGTAGGTAGGTAGTATACAATAGCTTACCGTAGGTAGGTAGTATACAATAGCTTACCGTAGGTAGGTAGTATACAATAGCTTACCGTAGGTAGGTAGTATACAATAGCTTACCGTAGGTAGGTAGTATACAATAGCTTACCGTAGGTAGGTAGTGTACAATAGCTTACCGTAGGTAGGTAGTATACAATAGCTTACCGTAGGTAGGTAGTGTACAATAGCTTACCGTAGGTAGGTAGTGTACAATAGCTTACCGTAGGTAGGTAGTATACAATAGCTTACCATAGGTAGGTAGTGTACAATAGCTTACCGTAGGTAGGTAGTATACAATAGCTTACCGTAGGTAGGTAGTATACAATAGCTTACCGTAGGTAGGTAGTGTACAATAGCTTACCGTAGGTAGGTAGTGTACAATAGCTTACCGTAGGTAGGTTGTTGTTGTTGTTGTTCCCTAAGCTGCCTGGCCGAACAGCCCCGAGTCCCTGAGGAAGGCCATGGCCACGATCGGGCTTTTCCACAGAGCTCTCATTGAGTGTAGGTTGTGTTGTTGGCGTAAGTGGTTGTGTGAAATGCAGTCTTCTATGATGTGTTAAATGGTATGGGGTGCTGTGTTACATCCCGGGCAGGCGTCGACAACGGAGTCATCCAGTCTCTTCTGATAGCTCAGGAGAGCTGGATGGTGTCCGCATCTCAGCCTGGCCAGGTGGACTCTGTCCTCGCGAGGGAGGGAGGATTCGGAAGGATGGATTACGGGAGGTCGTGCATGCAGCTGCGTGTTGTCTGTGAGTGAGTGGATGGATTGGCGAGAGATATGAGTATGGATGTGCTTCTGGAAGTTGGTTCGGGGTGGGCAGGGAGGGAGAGAGGACAATAATTGTGTGTGATACCGTGTGCTGGGTGTTGTTTTTATATTTCTTGGTGTCTGTGGATGTGTTGCCATGTAGTTTAGTGGGTGGTCTTGGTTCGTGGAGGCTGCTGCCAGGAATTGAGTGCCTCTCATGTCCAGATGGTCTTTGACTTTGAGGATTTTTGTTTCTTGATGTAGATGATCTGTGGGTGTAGTAGCTGTGCAGCCTGTAATGATCTTCAGGGCTTTGTTTTGAATAGTCTGTAAGGTCTTATGATGTGTTTCAGCTAGGTTAGAAGCCCAGGCTGGGCTTGCGTATTCCATTACTGATCTTATGTATTGTTTATATACTGTGGTGGTAGTTTCTTTGTTGTGTCCAAATTTTGTGTGAGCAAGTGACCTGAGGGCGTTAAGTCTGGGTGTCAGTTTCTTTTTAATGCTTGTGGTGTGCTGTTTGAATGTCATATGAGTATCATATGTTACTCCTAGGATTTTGGGTGTGTGTGTATGTGTTAGGGGTGTGTTGTTTATGGTGAGTTGAGGGATGTATTCGTGTTCACCTGTCCAGCTTGTGAGCAGGGTTGCGGTGGATTTGGCTGGGGCTAGATTAAGTCTGTTTGTAGTGCACCAGCCATGTAGTGTGTTGAGATAGGGTTGAAGGAGATCTGTTGCTCTTCTTGGGTCATGGTGTGTGCATGTGAGTGTTATGTCATCTGCATAGGAGGCTAAGTTTATTTGGGGAGTATTGGGTGTAGTTATATTGTGCATGTACAGATTGAAGAGTGCGGGCGATAGGACGGATCCTTGTGGGACTCCGTTTGGAAAGTTTCTGATTTTAGATGACTGACCGGCAAAAGATACGTGTGCACATCTGCCTGCTAGGAAGTTGGCCAGCCACCTTTTTGTGTTGTTGTGCATGTTTGTGTTGTAGATTTTGTTTGTTAGGTTGTGGCGTGGGATGGCATCGAAGGCTTTACTAATGTCGAGTGTGGCTAATAGTGATCTGTGTGGTGGTCTAGCTGAGTTGATGCCGTCAAAAGCTCTTTGTGTAAGGTCTGTGAGAAGAGTGTTTGTGGAGTGCAGTGGCCTAAAGCCATGTTGTGTTGGAGCTAGGGGTAGGTCGGGTGTAATTAGTTGTAATACTAGGCGTTCCATGACTTTGGAGGGGGAGCAAAGGAGTGTAATGGGGCGGTGCGAGGAGGGTAGCGTGGGGTCTTTGTTGGGTTTGGGGAATGTGATGATGATACCATGCTTCCAAATGTCTGGTATTGTGTTGTGTGAATAGCTGTAGTTTGATATGTTAGTGAGTGTTTGTATGCCTTGTGATCCCAGGTGTCTGAGGTGTATGTTGCTTATGTTGTCTAGGCCACAGGCGGGTGAGTGCTTGAGATTGTTGATGATATGCTTTGTCTGGTGATTGGTGAAGGGTGTATAGTCAGGGTCTGTGGGGAATTGTCTCTTACGTCGGATGACACGTCGGTCGTCTTTGTGAGGTTTTAGGTGGCTGACATGTGAGAAGTGATTGATGAGAGTGTTTGCTTGTTGTTTACATGAAGGAGTAGAGTCTGTTGTTGTGATTGCAGCATGTGATTGTGTTGTGTTGCTGTTGGAAAGTGTGATGCTGTTTAGTGTTTTGTAGAGTTTTTTGGGGTTTGTTTTGTGATCAAGTGTTTGTAGGAAGTTATTCCAATTTAGTTTTTGTTGTTCTTGTATTTTGTTGTTAATTTGGGTGTTGAGTGCTTGAATTTGTTGTGTGATGTCTTGTAGGTAGGTAGGTAGGTAGTATACAATAGCTTACCGTAGGTAGGTAGTGTAGAATAGCTTACCGTAGGTAGGTAGTATACAATAGCTTACCGTAGGTAGGTAGTGTACAATAGCTTACCTTAGGTAGGTAGTGTACAATAGCTTACCGTAGGTAGGTAGTATACAATAGCTTACCGTAGGTAGGTAGTATACAATAGCTTACCGTAGGTAGGTAGTATACAATAGCTTACCATAGGTAGGTAGTATACAATAGCTTACCGTAGGTAGGTAGTGTACAATAGCTTACCATAGGTAGGTAGTGTACAATAGCTTACCGTAGGTAGGTAGTATACAATAGCTTACCGTAGGTAGGTAGTATACAATAGCTTACCGTAGGTAGGTAGTATACAATAGCTTACCGTAGGTAGGTAGTATACAATAGCTTACCGTAGGAAGGTAGTATACAATAGCTTACCTTAGGTAGGTAGTATACAATAGCTTACCGTAGGTAGGTAGTATACAATAGCTTACCGTAGGTAGGTAGTATACAATAGCTTACCGTAGGTAGGTAGTGTACAATAGCTTACCGTAGGTAGGTAGTATACAATAGCTTACCGTAGGTAGGTAGTATACAATAGCTTACCGTAGGTAGGTAGTATACAATAGCTTACCGTAGGTAGGTAGTATACAATAGCTTACCGTAGGTAGGTAGTATACAATAGCTTACCGTAGGTAGGTAGTGTACAATAGCTTACCGTAGGTAGGTAGTATACAATAGCTTACCGTAGGTAGGTAGTGTACAATAGCTTACCGTAGGTAGGTAGTGTACAATAGCTTACCGTAGGTAGGTAGTATACAATAGCTTACCGTAGGTAGGTAGTGTACAATAGCTTACTGTAGGTAGGTAGTGTACAATAGCTTACCGTAGGTAGGTAGTGTACAATAGCTTACCGTAGGTAGGTAGTATACAATAGCTTACCGTAGGTAGGTAGTATACAATAGCTTACCGTAGGTAGGTAGTATACAATAGCTTACCGTAGGTAGGTAGTATACAATAGCTTACCGTAGGTAGGTAGTGTACAATAGCTTACCGTAGGTAGGTAGTATACAATAGCTTACCGTAGGTAGGTAGTGTACAATAGCTTACCGTAGGTAGGTAGTATACAATAGCTTACCGTAGGTAGGTAGTATACAATAGCTTACCGTAGGTAGGTAGTATACAATAGCTTACCGTAGGTAGGTAGTATACAATAGCTTACCGTAGGTAGGTAGTGTACAATAGCTTACCGTAGGTAGGTAGTATACAATAGCTTACCGTAGGTAGGTAGTGTACAATAGCTTACCGTAGGTAGGTAGTATACAATAGCTTACCGTAGGTAGGTAGTATACAATAGCTTACCGTAGGTAGGTAGTGTACAATAGCTTACCGTAGGTAGGTAGTATACAATAGCTTACCGTAGGTAGGTAGTATACAATAGCTTACCGTAGGTAGGTAGTGTACAATAGCTTACCGTAGGTAGGTAGTGTACAATAGCTTACCGTAGGTAGGTAGTATACAATAGCTTACCGTAGGTAGGTAGTATACAATAGCTTACCGTAGGTAGGTAGTGTACAATAGCTTACCGTAGGTAGGTAGTGTACAATAGCTTACCGTAGGTAGGTAGTGTACAATAGCTTACCGTAGGTAGGTAGTATACAATAGCTTACCGTAGGTAGGTAGTATACAATAGCTTACCGTAGGTAGGTAGTGTACAATAGCTTACCGTAGGTAGGTAGTGTACAATAGCTTACCGTAGGTAGGTAGTGTACAATAGCTTACCGTAGGTAGGTAGTATACAATAGCTTACCGTAGGTAGGTAGTATACAATAGCTTACCGTAGGTAGGTAGTGTACAATAGCTTACCGTAGGTAGGTAGTGTACAATAGCTTACCGTAGGTAGGTAGTGTACAATAGCTTACCGTAGGTAGGTAGTGTCGGGGAACATAATATCTTAACCACGTATATGGTGACAATAATCAAGCACCTCTAAGTAATGTCCAATGATATTTACATGACTATTAATCACATATAGAGACAAATTGTACGTAGGAGCTGCATTTCCAAATATATAAAGGTCCAAGTAAAGCGGCATTCCCGGTCAGAGGCCAAATCAATACTGTGAAAATATTTTGTTTGAAGCCTTTGCTGTCACAGTGTTTTTGGGCTTATAGTATTGACATTTATATCTTGTAATTCCTTGTTGCTTCAGTTTCTCACAAATGGAGTCAGGCGAGATTAGCGTCCTTGGGTGAATTATGCCAACGATTTTAGTTTGGGAAGGTACGAATCTTGCCTTGGTGCATTTGGAGGGAAGTATAACTAGCGTCTTCCGGCGAGGGTTAGGGTTAATGCCGACCACAGAGAGAGAGAGAGAGAGAGAGAGAGAGAGAGAGAGAGAGACAGAGGTCAATAGTGCGCATGGTGGTACAAAGGAGTACAAAGGAAATCAAGCAACAACAGGTCATGCGACCCCTCAAGGTTACTTTGCCCTCCAAAACACTGCTGTTCCAAGTGTTGCAATAGTATTTCGGAGAGAATGTGAGAAAGATGTGAGAAGGAAGTGCTGCCCTGGGACTTATTTCATGGCAGGGGAAATTATATTAAGAGCTATTAGGTTACTGAACACACACTACTAAAGAAAAAAAATATTCAATTACTGTTGATTACTTGATTTTAATCAGGTTTGGCTTATTGGTTGAGGTGAGTTCTATCAAGACTGGAGATTCAGAGTTCATACAATACATGCATAGAAGGCAAGCAGAGAACATAATTATTATATATATCACAGAAATATCATTTAAAAAAAAAACAGTTTATTTAGCTTAAGCTCTAGTGTACATATGTGTGAGATAATAATCTCACTCGACAAGTCTGTTGCGGGGTTTTGTTAATAAACCATAGGTGTGTAAGTAAAATAGAATCCCAGCCACATGAAATTGATAGTAATAACGATCATTCTGATAGCGTAGATTTTCCGTCTAGGTCTAGTAGTTCAACAGGTAAAAATAAATTAGTTAAAAACAATAGAAAAATAGTTGCAAATACAAGTAATAGGTTGAGGGTTTATTATACAAATTGTAGGAGTTTATGTAACAAAATGAACGAACTTAGAGCACTTGTTAGCAAAGAAAATATAGACATAATAGCGCTAACTGAAACATGGATTAATACAGAAACCAGGCATTTTTTAGCAGAGTTTGATATACCGGGATATAGTTTGTTTAAATATGACCGAACAAGTAGGAGGGGCGGCGGTATAGCAGTGTTTGTCAGGAGTTCATTACAAATCTGTATTAAATCAGGTATTAGAGTAAAATTAATAATGAAAATGAAAGTGTTTGGGTAGAGGTTAACGAAGGTAGTGAGACCTTAGTTATTGGAGTTATGTATAGACCGCCAAATATGAGTAGAAATGACGGAACATCATTATGGGAGGAAATTAAAATAGCATCAAGGTTTAGCAACGTGTGCATTATGGGGGATTTTAATTTCCCTAATATAGATTGGCAGCAACAAATAGGCGACTCTGATTCAAAGGAGTTTATTGAGGTAGTACAAGATAGTTTTTTATCTCAATTCATAGATACGCCGACTAGAGGTAATAATATTCTCGATTTAGTTTTCAGTAACAATGAACATAATTTATGATAAATAGTGTAGAAATCGGGGACCACCTAGGAAATAGTGATCACAATTCTGTGTATTTTAATATACAATGGAAAGGTAATACCAGAGAGAATACAACATTAATACCTGACTTCAGAAAAACCAATTATGGTGGGTTAAGAAGAGCCCTATTAGCGGACCCTATGGTCAAAAAATTAAGTCGATCCAGGTGTCCAAATGAGTGTATCCCTTCTCGGGCACTTTTTTTTTTTTTTTTTTTTTTTAAGAGACAATGAACGGAGGAAGGAAAAACACAGATAAAACAAAAAGGTCCATGTGCCTAAAGGCATCCTCCATTCACAAAATGTTTGTAACAACTGGATTTAAACTTTTGTAGATTGTAAGTTTGTGGAAAGCAACTCGAGGGAAGTTAATTCCAAAGAGTAGTAGTTCTAGGGATAAATGAATTTTGATAAGCAGAAGTTCTGCATTGTGGAGGAGAAAGTGTAAATTCATGGGCGCTCTCAGCTGCCCTAGTTCTACGGGGAAAGATGTGGAGAGGCGGCACAATTGAAGCAAGTTCCTCGGAACAATTGCTGTGAAAATACCTGTAGAATAATGCAAGGGATGCAACGTTTCTTCGTATGGATAATGTAGGAAGGTCCTGTGTGATTGCAGGGTTATTGATTAATCTAATAGCTTTATTTTGAATTTTGTCCAACTGCCTCAATGCAACCACTCCACTTCCACTTCTGTCATCTTAAGTCAGGAAGAGACGTCAAACTTGGTAGATACATACAATAATTTTATCAAGTCAGTATTCAATGCGCAAAATAAATATATCCCTAAAAGAAAATTTAGATCAACACAGAACCAACCCAAATGGATGAATAATAGACTATTAGATCTAGGAAAAAAAAGAGGAATATATAGAAAAATTAAGAAAGGCGAAATTCACCTACTTGCTTACTATCAGAATCTATCACGACAAGTAAAAAGGGATATTAAGAAATAAAAAAGAAATTATGAAATTAAGGTTGCCAATGACTCAAAAAATAATCCTAAAGCTTTTTACCAACTATATAAATCCAAGGTTAGAGATGTAATTGGTCCCCTTAAAACTTCGATAGGAGAAATGACAGAAAATGATTTAGAAATGTGCAGTGCATTAAATAGTCAATTTCTTTCCATTTTCACTAATGAAAATTTGGCACAGTTTCCAGAAGTCCGTAAGGTATATAGCGATAGTATATAAAATAGGTTAAGTACGGTTACTATAAGTAGAAATGATGTGCTTAAGGACAAATTGACAGACTGAAACCTCATAAATCGCCTGGTCCTGATGTGGTATATGCTAGAGTATTAAAAGAATGCAGAGAGGAGTTAAGTTACCCATTAACATTTATATTTAACAAGTCATTAGAAACAGGTATAATTCCAGAAGCTTGGAAGCTTGCACATGTAGTTCCGATCTTCATTAAGGTGATAAATCAATAGCATCCAATTACCGTCCCATTAGTCTCACTTCAATCATAGGAAAGCTACTAGAGTCAATTATTGCTAGGACAATGAGAAACCACTTAGAAACATTGAATATAATCAATTCTTCTCAGCATGGATTCACTCAGGGACGGTCTTGCCTTACTAATTTGCTTAGTTTTTTCTCAGAGGTATATGAAGCAGTAGATAATGACAAGTCATATGATATTATATATTTAGATTTCAGTAAAGTTTTCGACAGAGTCCCTCATGAGAGATTGATGAGAAAGATTGAGGCACATGGAATACAGTAGGTGGGGCATTGTTAGGATGGATTAGGTCATGGCTAATTGGTAGGAAGCAGAGAGTCAGCATAAATGGTACCAAGTCAGAATGGGGAGCAGTCAAAAGTGGCGTCCCCCAGGGATCTGTATTAGGTCCTCTGTTGTTTATTATATACATAAATGACCTTGATTTAGGTATAACTAATATGATAAGTAAATTTGCAGACGATACCAAAATGGGGAGAAAAATTGATTCTGATAGAGATATAGAGTGTCTGCAAAGGGATCTAGATACCTTACACGAATGGTCAGTAAATTGGCAGATGAAGTTTAACATTGACAGATGCAAGGTATTAAAGATAGGGAAGATGCATACAAATGTTAAATATAAACTAGCTTATGTGGAATTAGAAAACTCAGACTGTGAGAAAGATCTAGGTGTGTTTGTTAGCAATGATTTGAAGCCTAGAAAACAATGTATAAGCGTTCGTATCAAGGCAAACAGGATTCTCGGGTTCATATCTAGGAGTGTGAGTAACAGAACTGCTGATGTTATCTTAAAACTTTACTTGTCATTAGTGAGACCCCATATGGATTATGCTGTTCAATTTTGGTGTCCTTATTACAGAATGGACATAGATTCATTGGAGAAAGTACAACGTAGAATGACAAAAATTATCCATAATATTATAAATTTTCCGTATGAAGAAAGGTTGAAGAAATTAGGCTTACATTCGTTAGAGAGACGCAGAGTTAGAGTGGACATGATAGAGGTATTCAAGTGGGTTAGTGGGATTAATAAAGGGGACATGAAAAATGTACTAAAGCTCAGTGATAGCGAAAAAACTCGTACAAATGGTTTCAAATTAGATAAATTTCGTTTCAGAAAAGATATAGGCAAATATTGGTTTGGTAACAGAGTTGTAGACGGGTGGAATAGGCTACCAAGTGATATAGTGGGATCAAGAACGATATATATATATATATATATACCGGTATATATATATATATATATATATATATATATATATATATATATATATATATATATATATATATATATACCGGTATATATATATATATATATATATTTATAATATACAGTATATATAACGCTTTAAGATAAAATTAGATAGGCATATGGACGAGATGGGTTGGGTGTGAGGGGGATCTACCAGGTGTGGCCACCGTAATCTTGTGTTAATCCCTGACCATTTTGGTGGGGGCAGTACTCAAGGTATTAGAGAGTTGGGCCTATAATTGGGCCTTGTAGTTGGGGTTGGGTGTGACAGGGATCTGCCTTGTATGGGCCGATCGGCTTTTTGCAGACTCCCATTTTCTTATGTTCTTATGATGGATAATTTTTGTCATTCTACGCTGTACTCTCGCCAAGGAATCTATGTCCATTCTGAAATAAGGACATCAAAACTTAACAGCATAATCCATATGTGATCTCACTAATGACAAGTAAAGTGTTAAGATAACATCAGAAGTTCTGTTACTCACACTCCTAGAGATGAACCCGAGAATCCTATTTGCCTTGTTACGAACGCTAGCCTAACCATTGCTAACAAAACACATCTAGATCTTTCTCACAGTCTGAGTTTTCTAATTCCATATTAGCAAATGTATATATTATTCATCTTCCCTATCTTTAATACCTTGCATTTGTCAATGTTAAAATTCATCTGCCAATTTACTGACCATTCGTGTAAGGTATCTAGATCCCTTTGGAGGCACTCTGTCACTATCTGAATCTATTGTTCTCCCCATTTTGGTATCGTCTGCGAATTTACTTATCCTACTAGTTATACCTAAATCAAGGTCATTTATGTATATAACAAACTACAAAGGACCTAATGCAGATCACTGGGGGATACCACTTTTGACTGCTCCCCAAATTAGATACATTTCGTTTCAGAAAATATATATGCAAATATTGGTTTGGTAACAGAGTTGTAGATAGGGTGGAATAGGCTACCAAGTGATATAGTGGGATCAAGAACGATATAAATATATATATATATATATTATCTCTCTCTCTCTCTCTCTCTCTCTCTCTCTCTCTCTCTCTGTTTAGCTTCAATATGAATACAACACGCAACCATGTCTGGAAGTTAGAATTGAAAAGGTTCAGCACTATAGGTAGCACGAGCGAACTTGACAATAATCTTGATCCCTGACCTCTTTGTAACTTAAAATGCCTGGATCAAGCTGGCTGTAAATATCCACAACTATTACTTGGTGGACTCTTCCCAAATAATAGAAAAGTCAGCCTGGTTGCTTTCATATATTCTGAGTTATAAGAAGTTATGGGGTCAAGATTATTGTCAAGTTCGTTGGCGCTACCTATATTATTTGTGGAAAGTTTATTTTATGGAATTAGAAAACTCAGACTGTGAGGAAGATCTGGGTGTGTTAGCAATGATTTGAAACCTATTAAACAGTGCGTTAGGCTAGCGTTAGTAACAAAGCAAACGGGATTTTCGGGTTCATCTCTAGGAGTTTAAGTAACAGAACTTCTGATGTTATCTTAAAACTTTAATTGTCATTAGTGAGACCCCATATGGATTATGCTGTTCAATTTTGATGTCTTTATTACAGAATGGTCATAGATTCCTTGGAGAGAGTACAACGTAGAATGACACAAATTATCCATAATATTAGAAATCTTCCATAGGAAGAAAGGTTGAAGAAAGTAGGCTTACATTCGTTAGAGAAACGCAGAGTTAGAGGGGATATGACATAGGTGTTCAAATGGGTTAGTGGGATTAATACAGGGGACATAAAAGATGTACTAAAGCTCAGTGATAGCGAAATAACTAGAACAATTGGTTTCAATTAGATGAATTTCGTTTCAGAAAAGATATAGGCAAATATTTGATATGCTCTTTTTGCATTTAAATACTCGTTAATCTTAACATCCGTGTACATTTTCAAATGATCATGGTCCGTCTTGGTTATTTTTCTGACCAGTTAACAAGCAATAAGAGTGAGAAGTTCGAGTACACAATGCGCCTTAATGATATATTGTGTTTGTTTTCCAAATAACATAGATCTGTGACAGGGATCTCACTTGTGTGGGCCGATCGGCTTTTTGCAGACTCCCATTTTCTTATGTTCTTATGTTCTTATATATATATACAGTATATATATATATATATATATATATATATATATATATATATATATATATATATATAATTACGGTATATATACAGAATATACTATTTTTGTTTTCTTTAAGGCAGGCGAGGTTGAAGGAAATACATGTATCAGCATTAATTATTTTATTATTAAGACTTTCAATAGAACGACCAGCAATTCTCAGGTGTTCTGGGAGATTGTGCAAAAAGTTAGCAAAATTCATGATGATCCGATGCGTTTCGATAGACACCTATCATCTTCAGGGAAAGGAAGGTAAGTGACTAGGATACTGGATACTGGTGAGGTAGAGTCCCCATAGTTGAGAAAGGAAGGTAAGTGACTAGGATACTGGATACTGGATACTGGTGAGGTAGAGTCCCCATAGTTGAGAAAGTAGAGGTTGAAGTTCAAGGTGAAGTGATGAAAGGTGAAGAGTTGGAGAGGTAAAAAATAGGTGGGCTGACCACCTTACTGTTGTTGTTCATCTTTGGAGTCTTGGTTGTGGAGCAGTTTCGACTTGTCGAGCTTGATTTTCTTTCTTAGCGCCTTCAGATCATTCACGCTGGGCTGGACGGGAGGCTCAAAGGTAGTTTCCGGAGTTGAAGGAGGGGCGATCTTGCTGGTCCTGTACTGGAGATCGGGCTGGAAGGCGAAGCATGATGAATGGAAGTAGTGAGCAGAGAGTGGCCGGGACCCGTTAGTGGTGGTGACGAAATCAGGTGCATGTTCTTGGTCAGCTTCTAGTTCATCCATCGGTGAGAGGCGCGCGCTTTTCCTGCCTCCTGGTTGGCTGGGAGGGTTCGTAGATGCTAGATGTTGGCGTAGGCGGTCTGCTGGGCGAGGGGGGCGCGGGGCCCTTGTGAGGGGCGGCGGGCCAGTTGTATCTCGGGTTTCTGGTCCAGTTTGAAGCGTAGGGTTGAGGGGCTGCGCGCGTTGGTTAAATGAAGTTGTGGGGGGAAGGGGAGGGGAGGAGAGAGGGGGCAAGGGCAGAGTCGGGGTGGTAAGGGGAGTAATGTTAGGGGGTGTTTGAGAGTAACGTTTAGCTGATGGGAGTATTTGGAGGTCGAGAGTTTGATTATTTATGGAAGGATTAAGAGTTTGAATATATAGGGCTTCAAGTATAGCAAGTCTTCCGGGTTCTGTCTCTTTATCAATTACGGAGGTGTGTTTATCTAGGTCAGAGCGAGTAAGGGCTTGGTGGTGGGGGGCTTTATAGTGGTCTTTGATAGCTCCAGATTGGAGATGGAGGGTGAAAGGCGTGATAAACGATTTTGTGTCATACCAACGTAGGTTTGAGGTCCACAGTCCACATTATTGCAATTGTGTTGGTATATCACTTGGTCGTCTATTTTCGGAGTCTTGGGTGAGATAGGTCTGTTACGGAGGATGAGGTTGGAGGTTTTGAAGGATTTGTAGTAGATGATAAGTTTTATTTTGTGGTCAGGGTTGGTGGGGAGGACGTTTTTGGTAATGACTTCTTTTCATGATGGATTCGTCGGTATTGTGATCAGATGACATGTAGTTGCGGTAGAAGATAGTGATGTCGTTGGTTGGGTTGGTAGTAGGGGGGGCTTGGTTGTACCATTTATCAAGGTGTTTTCTTATAGTGTTGGTGACATCTGTGTTAGAGTATCCGTTGTTAACGAGTACCTGGGTAAGGCGTTCTAGTTCCTTATGGGTGTCGCTCCACGCGGTGCAATGGGTGAGGGCTCTCCTGATGTAGGCTGCGATGGTGGACAGCAGGTATCGTTGGGGGCATTCACTTTCCCCGTTGAGGCATTGGCCATTGTTCGTGGGTTTGGTGTAGAAGGTAGTTTTGAATTCTTGATTATTAAACAAAACAAGGAGGTCGAGGAAGCGAAGCTGTCCATTGGTGGCCTCTTCATAGGTGAAGTTGAGTCCTGAGGCGGCCATAAAGTGATGCTGGAGGTCCCTGAGTTCGTTGAGGTCCTTTACTGGTACGAATATGTCGTCCACATATCTGCAGTAGACCGAGGGGTGGTGGGCATCAAGGAGCTCCTCTTCTATAGTTCCCATGAAGAAATTAGCGAACAGGACCCCCAGGGGGCTACCCATCGCTATCCCGTCTATTTGCTGGTACATGTTTCCACGGGGGCAGAGGAAAGGTGCCTCTTTGGTGCAGAGCTCCAACAGCGTCTTCAGTGCCTTCTCCGGTATGTCAAGATTGGGTGTGTCAGGGCAATGGTAAACTTTTTGCAGGATTAAGTTGATGGTCCTGTCCACAGGTACGTTGGTGAATAGGCTCTTCACGTCGAGAGAGGCGGTGATGTGGTCGTTAGTTCGGGGGGCGTCTTGTAAAATTTCTAGGAAATCATTAGCGGAGTTGAGGTTATAAATTATTGTCGAGGTATGTAGGGCGTGAGGAGGTTGTTGAGGGCCTTGGCGATCTGGTAGGTGGCCGTAGGTATCTGGGAGATGATGGGGCGCAGGGGGTTTCCTGGTTTGTGTGTTTTTACAGTACCATAGGCGTAACCAGGGGAAAATTCCCTGATGAGTTTTTTCATGTATACCCCTTCAATTTTAGCGTTGATGGCGGTAATGGTGGTGTTGGCTTTCCTTTTTATTTCATCAGTGGGGTTGCGAGTGATCCTTTTGAATTTATTTTTATCACTTAAGATGGTGTCCATTTTCTGCAGGTACTCCTCCTTTCCATGGATCACCAGACAGGAGGGTTTGTCAGCTCGTCGTATGATGATGTTAGGGTTCTCCCTGAGTTGTTTGGCTGCTTGAAAGTGATGTTTTTTGAGGATTTTACTTTGATGAGATCCTCTGGTCTTGGCCGCTTCTGCTAGTAGGGTGGGTTGTAAGGCTGGGGTGGTGGTGACTTTGCCAACTTTCTGGAGCCGTAGGACGTCGTCAAGAAGGACTTCGATTTCTAGATGTTTTCTGTGGGGTCCAGGTTTAGAGGTGTAGTGGCAATTTAGGACTTTGTTGAGGAGGTCTTCTTGATCAGGGGTCAGGGTAGTGTCGGTGAGATTTATATACCCTTTCGTCGGCTTGGGGAGATTTATATTTCCGCCATACAGTCGTGATAGTTTATTGATGGTCGTGCTCTCTGTTTTTCTCTTATGTTGTTCATAGAGTTGTTGGAGTTTTTGGTCAATTTCGTTTTTGAGGTCGTTTGGGGTAGGTCCATCTTCCCATTTCTGTAGGAGGGCATCCCTCTTATTCCGTAGGTTTTTGGCGATCTCTTGTTTTTCTTCTATCTCCTCTCGTACCAGTTCTTCACGAAACTGACGAGTATTATTCCGGTGTCTGGCATTCTCGTGTAGTTTTATGTTGGTGTAGCCAGGTAATAAATTTTCTTTAAGGCAGGCGAGGTTGAAGGAAATACATGTATCAGCATTAATTATTTTATTATTAAGACTTTCAATAGAACGAACAGCAATTCTCAGGTGTTCTAGGAGATGTACAAAAAGTTAGCAAAATTCATGATGATCCGACGCATTTCGATAGACAACTATCATCTTCAGGGAAAGGAAGGTAAGTGAATAGGATGGATGGAAGTATATAGTAAAGGTGAGGCAAGTAATCAAATTTACCCTAGTGATACGACCTACGCCAAGGCCGATTTTACACTCCAGGTACCCAGTTTAACGTATGGGTGGGACGAGGCGAACACGAGAGAAGGCCTGCCCAATGGCCACTGAGCAATCCTGGTGGCTAACCAAGTTCTCAGTCTCGTGTGTTGATTGGTTGTAGGAAGCTACCAATCAGGCCCCTGAATTCATTTTAGCCACCATGAATCCAGGTACTCATTTTCGTCTGAGTGAGACGGAACTGACAGGGAATGGAGTTTGTTCAACACTCCTGGGCTACTTAAACCCTGGTGGCAAGCCAGGGATATTTCACCCACCCCTAGGGCAACATCTGGTCAATGTTGGTACTGGGTGCAATCACCCAACCAGCTACTGCCTTTGCTGGAGCAGGACAACATGCCAAACCCACCCAGCAACTGCTGTGCTGGTACCAGGTGCGGTCACCCACCCAACTACTGACCAGACCCTACGTTGCTTAACCTTCTGATCTATCATCAGGGTTGCAAGCGTTAGGCATAACATAACAGCTTATTTATACATAATTTATTAGGTAGATCACAGTAAGGTTTATTGGGTGTTGGCTAGCATATGATTGGCTAGTTGGCGACCAATGAGGGGCGCGCTTTTCCTGCCTCCTGGTTGGCTGGGAGGGTTCGTAGATGCTAGATGTTGGCGTAGGGGGTCTGCTGGGCGAGGAGGGCCGGGGCCCTTGTGAGGGAAGGCGGGCCAGTTGTATCTCGGGTTTCTGGTCCAGTTTGAAGCGTAGGGTTGAGGTAATAAAATAATTAATGCTGATACATGTATTTCCTTCAACCTCGCCTTCCTTAAAGAAAATTTATTTCCTGGCTACACCAATATATATATATATATATATATATATATATATATATATATATATATATATATATATATATATACTGTATATATATATATATATATATATATATATATATTTATATATATATATATATATATATATATATATATATATATATTCTGACATACGGAGCCCTGTATGTTAATTTAAGAGTTAGAATTAGAGTTGAAGGAGTCAAACTACCCAAACGGCGAAGCAGACTAGCGAGCGAACTAGCGAGTGGGAAACCAGCTCGCCCGCATACCAGCAAACAAGCCTTCACACCTGCGTGCGTCATAGGGGACCCTGCAAACTACTTCGATGACCCGACGCTATGACGTATGATCGACGCCAGGAGCTGTGATTGGACCAGGCACCTGCTATGCAACTAGAGGAGCTATGATAGGGGCGCGCACCATCACTCGCCTCCTGATTCGTTCCTACACCATCATTGTTTAGTATATAAGACCCGAGTTGTGGGCATTCAAATCAGTCTCATTAAATTTTGGAGTTGGGGAAGGTGAACTTGCAGCTGGAGGAAGATGGGGTGAAGTATTATAATGGGTTTGTGACTGTCAGTCAGATTATATAAGTGTGTGTTAAGTGTGTTCGGTGTAAACACTTACGTTATGTTGGTTAGTGAGATATGTGATTGGGACGTTAACGCTACTATTCTGTACTTAACTATTTGATTGGGAATTAACGTTAACGCTATTATTATGTACTTAACTATTTTAGTTGACTAACTTGTGGACTAAAGCAACTCTTTAAGTAATTGGGTTATGATGAAAGTAATACTATTGTTTTAGATTAATACTTACGAGTTCTTTCATTTTCTTTTAATTAAGCTTACATTGCTTAACGGTGCTTAGTACGGTGATGCTATTGTCTCATATTAGTAATATCGCCTTAGACTAACATGGCTGTGTTAATATTACTTCTAGTGATTTCCTAAGCTGAAGAAAATTATTTTAGCTTCAAAATATTAATTTTGCTTTTCATATTATTTGAGTGAGACCTGAATCGAATCTATGAAGCGATCCTGTAACTTAATTTACTCCTAATCAAACCTCAATGTTACGTGGTTAAGAAATACATTTAACTAATTATTAAATATATATCTAACTTTTTATGTGACTTTGATATAAATCCTGATGATAATAATAATATAATACTGTTAACGTAAGACAAGAACCAAGAATAATTACATTAAAAATAAATAAAAGGACATATAAGAAAACTATCTATTCATTTCAAAAAGGGTAAGAGACAGAAATATTCTTACTTTAATATTTTATCTTTCAAGACTTTTTATAAAATTAATAGTCCTTCTTTAGCTATAACTAATTCGGTTCATAACCATAGCCTACTAAGCTTCGGTTAAATAATAATTCTTTATAAATACTACATGACTTTAATTAGTTTCAGTATTTTTCATAATTAAAGAGTATCAGTCAATAAAGGATACTAAGTCCTAAGATCCAAAAGGAAAGGAAGCAACAACAGGAAATAATGTTATTAGATTTTACTTTTGTTTTGCCTTCAGCTGACTGAGACCTTAATATATATCTCTGTGCTATCTAGATTCATCAAGTTAACCACTTGAGGATCAAGGTACGTAACAGAAGAGTGGCGACCTTGCCAGGATTCGTTTCGTACAGTTTCACTCAATATTATTAACGTTTCACTACTTAAAAATCAAATATTAATCATGCCTCAACTAATTAATGACGAAGATGCTCGAGTTTTCATAGAATCAGAACCCACAGCCCCTGATATTGACTGTCTGTCAAAATCCGAACTGAAAGTGCTTGCCTCACATCTCCAGTTAACTGTCTCAAACATGTCTAAAGTAGAGGTGGCTCAGACCATAAAAACCCACCTGTTCCCTGTAGAAGGTGGGGAGGGTGACGGAGCAGTTGGTGGGATCCCAAGTAAACCTAGCCAACTTGATGAACAAGTGCCACCTGGTTTGACCGGTGATCAAGTACTGGAACTAGCCAGAATAAAGACCGAACAAGCCGGACTAAATATAGAACTAGCCAGAATAAATGCTAAAGCAAATGCCGAACAAGCCAGACTAAATATCGAAGAAGCCAGAATAAAGACCGAACATTATCAATATCAATATCAAACGGCTCAACTAAATGTCCATACAAATGCTCCCGTAATTGCTCCCCCTCTGGGATTGACTATGACTAGTGTCATTCCACCTTTCACTGAGGATAATGTGCAGGATTTCTTTGTTTTGTTTGAGGAAGTTGCTGGAGGTATGAAGTGGACAAGAGATCAATGGCCTTTTATGTTACAAACTGTTTTGACAGGGCAGGCTCGAGCCACGTATTTGTCAGAAGTAGCAGAGGTTAGGCAGGATTATGACAATCTCAAAGAAGCTATCCTAAAAACATATCAATTGCAGCCTGAGGC
This sequence comes from Lithodes maja, assembly GCA_037953745.1. NCBI lineage: Eukaryota > Metazoa > Arthropoda > Malacostraca > Decapoda > Lithodidae > Lithodes > Lithodes maja. The sequence goes on along the minus strand of JBAKBP010027899.1, from coordinate 1,263 downwards.
TTACAGGCAATCTTTCCGTAAAAACCAGAAGAAAGTAGAAGAAACCCATAAGGTATTTGCCAGGACCATGACTAAACTTTCAATCATTGGGTCAAGAGTAAGAAAGTCACAAGCTACAACGATCTGAAGGAGTTGGTCCTGTTAGAAAATTTCCTATGGAAAATTGATTCTTCTGTATCCTATCATTTAAAGGGGAAAAAGGTAGATTGTCTTGCCGACGCCGCTGACATGGCTGACACATACGTGCTCAACAACAAATTTCGTGGAAAGAAGCCCTACGATAATTCTAGTTCTAATTTTAAGTATCCCAATCACAAATCTGACAGACCCAGTCACAAGCCTATAACGTCTTCCCCAGCTAGCCAAAATAGAATTGTTCCCCCAACTAAAAATGCGACTCGGGGCAATGGTAACAGAGGTGGGCCCCAAACTAATAGTAATGCTCAAAGAGGGAACGTTCCCGGTATCCCCTAAAGTATGTACTTTTTGTGGCAAGAGAGGCCACCTAGCTTATCAGTGCTGGGCCAAGAGAGAACCGAGAGATCGGGGCAGACAGTTGCCGCCGTATCTCAAACTCCATATGTGCCTGTAATGCAGGACTCCCGATAGAAGGAGTACCTAGCACCAAAAGTTCCTTTAATGCAGGACTCCCGACAGAAGGAGTACCTAGCAGCTAACGTAAATCATCTAGACAGGGGTGTACTAGCATGTGTGGTGCAACCCACTAGGGTTAAGCCAATAATAATTTCACCATCAGTGCAGGACAGTTACCGTCCCTTTATTTCATCTGGCAACATGAGATTAAATGGTTGTATGCATGAGGTAAAAATTCTGAGAGACACAGGTTCTACTAACACCCTCATGGTGAATCCTTACACTGAATGCCCACCTGGTGAACCAGTTGTAATGAGAGGTGCTGGAGGCCAATTTTATGCACACTTGGTAAAAGGCGAAATTGAATGTGAGTTACTACAGGGTGAGGCCACCATAGCTTTGTGTAGGTCCCAAGATATCCCTGTGCCCGGGGTAACACTCCTTTTGGGGAATGATGTAGCAGGTGAGAAGGTCCGACCAGTCCCCATTTTGTCACTTTCCCCTGTTAACGAGCCACTAACCGGTGAGCTCGAAAAGGAGATGCCAACAGTTTTCCCTGTGTGTGCTGTCACACGTTCAATGTCTCAAGTAGCAGTTCCCTCAGACAGAAATGTACCGAATGTAAGAGTTGATGAAAGGATGATGAGAGTGTGAATGACGCTCCAACTG
>JBAKBP010027898.1:0-29425 GCA_037953745.1 Lithodes maja | reverse complement strand
ATATTCATAAAGAGCACACTCTAAACTATTCATAAGTCACTTAAAACTCTAAAATAGGCTTACGGCAGCCATGTAATAACATGGTGAACCTTCGTGAAGTTGGCGCGAAACGGCGAATTTAGCGGTGGATAGAAATCAGTGTTTTCGTTCCGCATTCATTCCCTTATAACGTTGGCAATTTAATTAATATCTTTCCTAAACTCCTATATATGATTCAGAAAGCCTCCAGCTTTGCATATACAGTATATGCACATTTTGTAAATATGACGCATAATAATACGTAATTCGAAACCTTACCAACAGGTCGCTGTAAAGCCATCAGAATCGTCTTGATATTTTCCTATTTTCGCCATTTTAAGCATCTCCTCGTTTTCATATCCGACTCATATAAGACGTTCAGTTATTCACAATTGTAAATCATGTTGTGACGCATGTCGAGTATGAGCATGCTGTACAGAACGCCCAGTCAGGCCCCACTCTCGCTAGGATCGTCAGGGCAGGAACTTTGGCTGTAGTCTGTGTAGAGTTTCCTAACTCAGTTTATGTGAACCGTTGTACTATAAGTATTATCATTATGTATTTTGTTTTCTTCTAAGTCAACGAGTTCTATTTTATATCATTAGATATAAGTATTGTGTGTGGGACTTATATGTAATGATGAGAGGAGAGAGAGAGGGATGTTACGTAACGGGGACCAGTGAGTGCGCCACGCGGGCAGATAGGCCTAATTCCCTCCTCCCTTCCTCCCTCTCAGAGCGTGGGAAATCCTTTGTCGATCCCAGATTGAGAGAGAATATGACGTCATGATTGCCAGTGGGCGGTCCTTAAGTAGTTTGAGATATGCCGCTAGAGGGCCGAGTATAAAAAGGGAGGTCCCGCCGCATTTTCCTTAGAACTCATCAGGCAAAGCGACCTCTCATATCCCTTGCAACTATCCATATTCTTCCGACTGATGTGAACTTTCTCTACTCTCTGAACAGCCTATCTTCTTCTCTTCTCGTCCCTGTTTAACCTCCATGACCCCTTTGGTGCAGATTTAGTCAGCCAAAGTATTATCGCTTGAGTTCTCACGAGATAAGTGCCTGTTAGGTAGCCTATTTTTGGAAGGGTTAACTAGAATAGGATTGATTGATGTTTGTTGCACTCGTATATGCATTTCCCTGTGTGCGATTATTCATGTTCCTGTTTTCTGCTGGTTTAGGCAATGCTAGACTGGGATAGGGTTTCTGAGTTGTGATTTCCTATGAGTACTAGGTTGCGGTTGAACCAGTACAATTGCAACGGAGACGTGGAACGCCTAGGTGGTCTTTCTGACTGTGTACCGTGGGAGTTTAGCACTGTGTTGCGAGTGAGGGCTTTTGCCTGTGCCACCCAACACTGTGCTATCTCATTTGCTTGACTTTGAGAGGATCGCCAGGAGAGAACCAGATACTAGTGATCTGGATCTCTCAAGAGAGCATCCCGTCAATTACCGTAATTTGGCCGCACAGTCTTAAGGACCTCGCTAGGCTACGAGCCGCTTGCTCAGCCATTGTCTCTTAACCTTAGATATCCCAGCTAGACTTTGCTCGACCAGCAGATACAGTATAGTATTGAAGCTTCTCCTTATGTATATTATTGTTTAAGCACTATTGATTTCATGTGTGGCACGCTTAGCTACTTCAGAGATTAGTGGCCCACGAGCACAATCTTAGTAGGCTATTGCCAGTGCATTGTCGGAGTACTTCTTCTTAATGTTTGCCATATCCTATTGCTTATTCTTATAATTCTTCTTATGTCAATTTAAAGCCTTTAATTACCAGTGAGTTATTCATTAAATTGCTGTTCAAAATCCGATACTTACTTCTTATGAGTATTCGAGAAGCATCTAACTTATCAGAAGATTCCTTGCTTGATGCTCGAGGACTATTGTTTAACGTAACGTAATAGTGCCGATCCGAAGTAGAGGGTGGAGGACTTCTTAAGTTCTTAGTTCAAGGGTGGATTACTTCGGCTTCGGCCAACACTATTCTTTAGTGTTGTAGTACTTTCTTCTTTGTTTGATTGTTGACCAGACTAGATAACTCCCGTCTTGTTATTAGTCTGTTGTGTGAAACGCTAGTACCGAGTTCTTGTATACCCCGTTATAGCAGATAGAACTCTGGAGGGTAGTGGCGTTTTTTGTTCGGCTGGCAGTACTCTGGGGTTGGGATCGTGTGTTTCCGTTGTGGCAGCGAGCCATACTCGAGTCCTGTGTAAGAGCCCTAGTGTACCCGAGTGCCCGGTCGTAACAAATGGCGACCTTGCTTAGGATTTTGTGAACAGTATAATTTTTTGCAGAGTTGTACAACATTTGTTTGTTCGTACTTTAGCGTACATATTGAAGAATATTTTTTTTTTTGTAAGGCAATTAGGAGAGCATTTAAGAGACTCCAGTTAATTTAGTAATTAGTGCTTGCATAAGGGAGTTTAACACTTTTGTCTCGAGAATTTTTTGGTGAACTTCAGTATGTCGGGCCCTAGTACTGACGAGGAGCGAGAGATGCTAAGTGAGGAGGTGCCGTTAGTAACTAGTGAGGAGGATGCTAGACTTTTTGTGAGTAAGCGGTACCACGTGACGGAGGAGAGGTTGACTGGGGTGAATATTTATGGCTTGCACCTGATAGCCAAGGTTTTGGGTCTATCCAATGTAGGAGGGATGTCCAAGGGGGAGCTGATTTCCTGGGTGTTGCGTGGGCGACATGGGGTTTCGGAGGAGAGGGCGTTTGGGGGGGTTCCTCCCCAGATCCCCTCTCACTCGACTCCCACAGTGCCGTCCACTCAGTTGCCGGAGGTTAGCACTCTCCCACAGAGGGATGAGCATTGGAAGATTGGAGTGCCCTCGGGCGGTGCGTATGGTGGTTCCCCAGTTCTTGCCCCCCCTCCTTCAGTAGTGGCAGCTCCCTCTTCCGGCCTGTCTCCTGAGATGATATTTAAACTCGAGCTTGCTAAAATGGAGAATGAGGCTAGGAAGCAGGAGATGGAGAATGAGTCTAGGAAGCAGGAGAATGAGACTAGGAGGCATGAGATTGAGGTTAGGAGGCAAGAGGATGAGACCAGGAGGCATGAGGCTGAGCTTAGGTACGACTCAGAGAAATATTGTGCTCAAATAGATTTAGATAAGACTCGTGCAGAGTCGACAGGGATTCGGATGGGCCGTGAGGGCCAAGTAAGAGAACAGTCCTTGTCCCACTTAGTCAAATTGGTGCCGGCATTTAGTGAAACTGAAGTCACAGAATTTTTTAATCGTTTTGAGAAGAAGTGTAGGGAGCATAATTGGCCTGAAGAGAAGTGGGCAGCTCTGGTCTCCTCAAGACTTACGGGTAAGGGTCTGAAGGCTTATGATGCACTGCCTTTAGAGTCTTGCATTGACTACCCAGAATTGAAGAGAGCTGTCCTACGGGCATACGAGTTGCAACCAGAAACATATCGATTGAAGTTTCGGGGTGTTACAAAGACTAGGGAGGCGACCTTTCTTGAACATGCCCGGGACTTAAAAGATGCACTTGCTAACTGGACACGTTCTGAGAAAGCTGAGACGGCCGAACAGTTGACTGAGCTGTTTCTGCTCGAGCAGTTTTATAAGTGTACTGGTGCAGATATGACTTTAACTATTAAAGAAAAGAATCCAAAAACTCTACAGGAGGCAGCTGAGATGGCTGACCTCCGGCTATCATTAATTCGTGGGTGCGGGTCTGCCCAGCGTAGTGAGGCAGGTAACAAGGGGCGTGACGCCCCACCCCCCCGAGTTAGTAATATATCTTATGCAAACAAGTACAAGAGTTATGATACCAAGACTGACCACAAGACTAGCACCGTCCCATTTAAGAAGGGGCCGGGCCCTTCCCAGTACCAAGGGAAGCCCAAAGGGGAGTTAGAGTGTTATCAATGTCATAAAAAGGGGCACTTTGCAAGAGTCTGTCCTAGCAAACCACCTACAGCAGCTGTGTCTTTGGCCTGCAACATTGGTGTGTCTCTGAAGCCTTCTGAGTTTGCCCGGGGCAGTTCGTCAGAGGCTGAGGCACAGCCAATGCAGAAGCACCTGGGAGGCTCGAACCCTGCTCAGGATGTTTTTTGCGACCATAGAGGACGGGGTTGCGTGATGTGGGCGGGGCGCAAGCATGGAGTAGAGGTCTTGCGTGATACAGGTGCTTCCCAGACTTTGATGAAAAACTTGACTGGCTACCCTATAAATGCGGCTCGGGTGGTGGTGGTGCAGGGTATTAATGCAACTCGGTCATACCCGCTGGTGCGGTTGGAGTTGGAGGTGGATGGTGTGGCACGTGAATTGGATGTTGGGATTGTGGAGAAACTGCCAGTGGAGGGCGTCGACCTTCTTCTCGGCAACGACTTTGCAATGCCCGCTTCTGAGGTTCTACCCTTAGTCGTTGCCGAGAGGCCGGCCGACGTGAGTAGGGAAGAGCGAGAGTGGGTCGAGCGGTGCCAGGCACAACCCATGGCGTGTGCTGTCACCCGAGCTCGGGCAGCTAAAGTGTCACCGCCTAGTCCTCCGTCTTCAGACCAGCAGAGGAACGATCAACAGGAGGAGGCTAAAGCTGGAGTTGGTTTTAAGAGTTTTGACTCGGCGGCTCTCCTGGGTGATTCAGTATTAGCACCATTACTTAGTTCTGGAGTAGCCCCTGGGCCTGTCATCGAGAGTGACGAGGCTGGGCATGACGAGTCTCCACGACAGCAACGTTATGAACATCGAGAGAGACAGAGGGAGCAGCTCAGTATCGGGGAGGGTCATGCATTGCTCCGGGAGCAGTTAGATCGCTTGGCACCCTCAGATATACGTCGGTTGCAGCTGGAGGACCCTGAGCTCCAAACGTGTGCTAATGGAGCTGTGGAGCTCGACGAGGACGGTGATGCACAGCCGGGAGATTTTTTTTATTTAGATGGCATCCTGTACCGGCGTTTTCAAGACCCTAACCGTAGCTGGAAGATGGGGTCCGGGGTAGTGGACCAGTTGATGGTGCCGCGGGAGTGCAGGGATAGCCTACTGAGTTTGGCGCATGACACACCGCTGGCAGGACATTTGGGGGTAAGAAAAACGGTGGCGGCTTTGGGGAAGTTGTTTTGGTGGCCGGGGATGAAGTCTCATGTGCAGTCCTGGATAAACTCATGTGATATTTGTCAACGGGTCGGGAAACCAAACCAAGTTATTCCTAAAGCTCCGTTGCACCCTATTCCTGTAATTGGGCCACCTTTTAGTAAGATTGTTGTTGACATGGTTGGTCCCCTCCCTCCCACAAAGGCTGGTAATAAATTTTTGTTAACCATCATGGATGTTGCCACTAGATACCCCGATGCATACCCCATGAAAAACGGCATGGCTAAGACGGTAGTCAGTAACTTGTTGTGGTACTTTTCAAGGTACGGGTACCCGGAGGAGATTCAGTCTGATCAGGGGTCCAATTTCACCTCCAATCTCTTTAAGCAAACAATGCAACAGCATGGAATACGGGCGGTGGTATCGTCAGCGTATCACCCTGAGAGCCAAGGGGTGCTTGAGCGGTGGCATGCCACCCTTAAAAGCATGCTCAGGTGTTATTGTGCTGATAACGGAAGAGATTGGGATCTTGGATTGCCGTATGTACTGTTTGCTGCTCGGGAAGTGCCTGGTGAGAGCCTGGGATTTAGTCCAAACGAGCTGATTTTTGGACACCGAGTCAGGGGCCCCCTTAATATGCTGCGGGAAATTTGGGAAGGAACTGTGCCGCCTTGTTCCTTGTTGAAGTATGTGTTTGAAAGCCGTGAGCGCATGCTTAAGAGTCTGGAGATGGCAGGTCGGAATTTAACAGGGTCACAAGCTTTAATGAAGGACAGGTATGATCGCAAAGTGAAGCTCCGGGAGTTCATTGTGGGACAGGAGGTGTTGATTTTGTTGCCTTTGGTGGGTAACCCCTTGTCGGCGAAGTATACTGGACCCTATAAAATTGTGGAGAAAATTTCGGACCTAGATTACCTTGTTGCCACTCCAGACAGGAGGAAGAAGAATCAGTTATGTCACGTGAACCTGATAAAAGAGTATGTGAGGCGCCCCTCTGAGCCTCTCACTGTCCCTGTGTTGGCTTGTTGCGGCCGTGGTGGAGAAGGAGAGGGGGACAGTCAAGCTTCAGAGGAGGATAGCTGGGATCACCATGTTTCAGCGGATCAGTGGGCGGGGAACTCGAGCCTAAGGGCTGACGAGGCTATAGCCCATTTGCCTGAGCCGCAATTTGAAGCTATCCGTCAGTTGCTCGGTTTATACCCCACTGTATTCGCTGAACATCCAGGCCTCACTACTCAGGCTATGCATGATGTTGACGTGGGGCACCATCTACCCTTTAAGTCAATCCCATACCGTGTGCCCCCCATAAAACTACCCGCTCTGAGGGATGAGTTGGAGTATATGCTCGGTAGAGGGTTGATAGAGAAAGGTACCGTTAAATGGACTTCCCCCGTAACACTGCAGCCTAAACCAGATGGCAAGGTACGCTTCTGTATTGATTTCCGTAGGCTAAACGGTTTGACTCCAACTAACCCATATCCTCTTCCTCGGGTTGATGATAGTGTTGATAAAATTGGTAATGCTCGTTTTTTGTCTAAAGTTGATTTAGTAAAAGGTTACTGGCAAGTACCTTTGTCCGAGCGCGCTAAAGAGGTATGTGGTTTTGTGGTGGACGGGAGTACTTACCGGTGTAATGTTATGCCCTACGGACTTAAGAATGCACCAGCAACGTTTCAGAACCTGATGAATGAAATTGTCAAGGACATTCCAAATTGCACCGTATACTTGGACGATGTAATCATTTATGATGACGACTTTGAGAGCCATTGTGAGCACCTGGAGACCTTGTTCCGGAAACTTAGTGAAGCAAGTCTGGTAGTAAATTTGGCAAAGTGTGACTTCGTAAAAGCCACTGTGCAGTACCTTGGGTTTGTAGTGGGAAGGGGACAGGTGTGCCCTCCTCAGAACAAGGTACAGGCTATCAATAAATTTCCGCACCCAACCACCAAGAAGCAGATCATGAGATTCTTGGGTATGATAGGCTACTACAGACGCTTTATAAAAGGTTACTCCACGGTGTTGGCACCTCTCACAGATTCGTTATCTAAAGACAAAAAGTTTTTGTGGGCGCCTGAGTGTGAAAAGGCTTTTAATTTAGTGAAGCATTTGCTGTGTACTCACCCGATACTCAGGGCCCCAGACTTTAACAGGCCTTTTCAGCTGGCAACAGATGCTAGTGGTGTAGGGGCTGGTGCCGTCTTGCTACAGACAGACAATGAAGGTGTGGAACACCCAGTAAGTTTCTTTTCTAAGAAGTTCAATGCTGCACAAAAGAACTATTCTACAATAGAAAAGGAATTACTGGCGATTGTGCTGTCACTCAGGCACTTCGAGGTGTATGTTCCAGCCTATGGCCCAGTCGTGGTTATCTACACTGATCATCACCCTTTGAGATTCCTAAATCAATTTCACAATCGCAATATGAGACTGACCCGGTGGTCATTGATGTTGCAGGAGTATAACCTGGACATCCGGCATATTGCGGGATGTGACAATGTGATTGCGGATTGTTTATCGAGGGTAGATGATCAGTCGTAGGCTATCACAGGTGTATGATCCCGAAGAGATTGACACACGGGTAGCCTCCTGCTTTGGTTTGAGTAGTATTTTGCGCTTGGTGCTTGTTGGCTCGCGGTTGTAGCCCAGCGTATTGGGTCGTAAAGCAGGATTGTTGAGCGTTTGGTATAGAAGAAAATAGGCTGCCCTTATAGTGCAGCCGGAAAAAAACATATTAAAATATAAAAAATCATATAAAAACTCTTTCTTTTTGATATAGATAATTGTATAAGTTTGTCATAGCCTATAGTGTTTGAGTAGTCCACGAACTATCAAACGGCTGAGCTGCTGTAAGCTCGCTCTGGGAGCATGATATTATGTCTTTTACTATTGTTGGGAGGAGTTATGAAATGTGAATTTTTTTTTTATATAAGATGTGTTTTAGTGATAAACTCAGCGTTGTTTTAGTGCCATGCGGTCGCTGGGTGTGAGGGGTTTGATGGGGTTCTGTATATCAGATTTTAGCTCAGGGTTGAGCAAGTAAAATCTTGGGGGAGGTGTGACGCATGTCGAGTATGAGCATGCTGTACAGAACGCCCAGTCAGGCCCCACTCTCGCTAGGATCGTCAGGGCAGGAACTTTGGCTGTAGTCTGTGTAGAGTTTCCTAACTCAGTTTATGTGAACCGTTGTACTATAAGTATTATCATTATGTATTTTGTTTTCTTCTAAGTCAACGAGTTCTATTTTATATCATTAGATATAAGTATTGTGTGTGGGACTTATATGTAATGATGAGAGGAGAGAGAGAGGGATGTTACGTAACGGGGACCAGTGAGTGCGCCACGCGGGCAGATAGGCCTAATTCCCTCCTCCCTTCCTCCCTCTCAGAGCGTGGGAAATCCTTTGTCGATCCCAGATTGAGAGAGAATATGACGTCATGATTGCCAGTGGGCGGTCCTTAAGTAGTTTGAGATATGCCGCTAGAGGGCCGAGTATAAAAAGGGAGGTCCCGCCGCATTTTCCTTAGAACTCATCAGGCAAAGCGACCTCTCATATCCCTTGCAACTATCCATATTCTTCCGACTGATGTGAACTTTCTCTACTCTCTGAACAGCCTATCTTCTTCTCTTCTCGTCCCTGTTTAACCTCCATGACCCCTTTGGTGCAGATTTAGTCAGCCAAAGTATTATCGCTTGAGTTCTCACGAGATAAGTGCCTGTTAGGTAGCCTATTTTTGGAAGGGTTAACTAGAATAGGATTGATTGATGTTTGTTGCACTCGTATATGCATTTCCCTGTGTGCGATTATTCATGTTCCTGTTTTCTGCTGGTTTAGGCAATGCTAGACTGGGATAGGGTTTCTGAGTTGTGATTTCCTATGAGTACTAGGTTGCGGTTGAACCAGTACAATTGCAACGGAGACGTGGAACGCCTAGGTGGTCTTTCTGACTGTGTACCGTGGGAGTTTAGCACTGTGTTGCGAGTGAGGGCTTTTGCCTGTGCCACCCAACACTGTGCTATCTCATTTGCTTGACTTTGAGAGGATCGCCAGGAGAGAACCAGATACTAGTGATCTGGATCTCTCAAGAGAGCATCCCGTCAATTACCGTAATTTGGCCGCACAGTCTTAAGGACCTCGCTAGGCTACGAGCCGCTTGCTCAGCCATTGTCTCTTAACCTTAGATATCCCAGCTAGACTTTGCTCGACCAGCAGATACAGTATAGTATTGAAGCTTCTCCTTATGTATATTATTGTTTAAGCACTATTGATTTCATGTGTGGCACGCTTAGCTACTTCAGAGATTAGTGGCCCACGAGCACAATCTTAGTAGGCTATTGCCAGTGCATTGTCGGAGTACTTCTTCTTAATGTTTGCCATATCCTATTGCTTATTCTTATAATTCTTCTTATGTCAATTTAAAGCCTTTAATTACCAGTGAGTTATTCATTAAATTGCTGTTCAAAATCCGATACTTACTTCTTATGAGTATTCGAGAAGCATCTAACTTATCAGAAGATTCCTTGCTTGATGCTCGAGGACTATTGTTTAACGTAACGTAATAGTGCCGATCCGAAGTAGAGGGTGGAGGACTTCTTAAGTTCTTAGTTCAAGGGTGGATTACTTCGGCTTCGGCCAACACTATTCTTTAGTGTTGTAGTACTTTCTTCTTTGTTTGATTGTTGACCAGACTAGATAACTCCCGTCTTGTTATTAGTCTGTTGTGTGAAACGCTAGTACCGAGTTCTTGTATACCCCGTTATAGCAGATAGAACTCTGGAGGGTAGTGGCGTTTTTTGTTCGGCTGGCAGTACTCTGGGGTTGGGATCGTGTGTTTCCGTTGTGGCAGCGAGCCATACTCGAGTCCTGTGTAAGAGCCCTAGTGTACCCGAGTGCCCGGTCGTAACAATGTGTGGAAATGCTGATACTGAAGCTACATTCTCCATATTAGCCTGTAATATGACGAGACTGAAAGGCCGTCATTTCTATAACCACGAGTGAGAGAGACTGGCGGTTCTCTAAGAACAGTGACTGAAGTTCTGAACACCCGCTTACAGGCATCTATTCTTCGATTATATACGAAAACTACTAGCTTAACCCGGGAATGGCGAGAACACTCTTAAGAGGTTTTGGTGGGCAAAGGCGAGAACACTCTTATGAGGTAAGGCATAAAAAAAAAAAAAATTTAAAGGCCCCAGTAGTACTTAAAACAAGTGAAATGGTGATAAAGTGAGATAATTCCCCTCCATACCTCCTATCACTCCTCCACATGTGTCAAAATCCCCTCCTTCCCCCTTCAATTATCACCTATTTTTCCTCTTATTACCATATTTATTGGTGTATTTATTGTGCCAATATCTCCAAGCCGATCCTAGGGTGTGGTGTTGCGTGTGTCTATGCGTGGGAAAGACAGAGAGAGAGAGAGAGAGACAACCCTCACACCCTCAGTCTCTCTCGAGGCACCGAGAGGGGAGGATATACGTCGCGGCTGCCTCACATTTCATGAATGACCGGTCGGCAATAATTCGCGTTTTTGACCATCCAAACACTATTCCCACTTGTTTTATTTTTTTTACATGTTACTATCTTCATATTAAACGTAAAATAAGCGCATATAAATAAGTAATAACGATATTTATCGTAAAATGACGAATTTAGGTGGGAATGGGGCCTAATATCGTCGCCTGGCGGTAGGGTGTCCATTACCCACAGCTTGCCTTTAATGGGTTAAATAGTCAATCTACATAAGAGCATGTCAATCAATAAATATAATAATAATAATAATAATAATAATCTGCCTTTTATTTCTCGCAAGCGTCAGTTCTTCCAGAGGAATTCACTAGCGCTCGTAACTCAGTGCACCACAATCAAGAGAAGTGTGGTGCAGTTCACCTGTAGTTCAAGCAACAATTATTTAACATGGCAGTAGTTAGAGTCTGTAATGACCTGTCACTGTGCCACTTGCAAGATCATAACTCCTACAGAAGAGAAAGGTTTTCAACTGTTTCTTGAAAGAGTCTATGGAGTTCAGCTGTCAAATTGATAAAGGCAATTCATTATATAACCTAGGAGCCACGAAAGAAAAGGACCGATCAGAGAAAGAGGACTGCTGGATAGCTACCGGTTCATCAAGACGCAGCACATCATCACCGCTTCTCAGGATCGCACCAGAACGTGCTAAAGGGCGTCTCAAAAGGTCAGCAAGATACTAAGGTTCGCCAAACATAAGTGCCTTAAAATTCTAAAGACACAACTTAAACTCTATCCTAGCCTTAACCGGCAGCCAGTGCAGCTCTATCAAATATGAAGAAGTGGGGGTTCTTGGAGGCAGATCAAATATGAGCCTCGCTGTTCTATTTAGTATGGACTGAACTTTTTGTAGCAAGTAATTAGGAAGGCCAACCAATAAGGCATTACAATAGTCGACACGTGATAGGATAATTGAGTGAACCAATGTTAGAAGACAGCGCTTGTTAACCTCTGAACTGCGCATGTGGGTAATTAGAAACGTCTGCCTGTGCTGACGTATTTGAGCTGTTTCCATCACTAAAATATTCATTTTACCATAAATAGCATTAATACTTATCCATATGCGCCTATTATAGGTTGATTATAAAGGTATTAACCTGTTACAACAATAAAACGAGTGAAAACAGCGTTTGGATGGTCAAAATCGGCGATACAGGCCGCGAGTTACATAATGTATGGGTGAGGCAACCTCCTTTCCCGCCAATTTCCCCCAAGGCCACTGAGACACTGTCGATCGATACTCTCTCTCTCTCTCTTGCACTCGCTTGCTAACAGTGATGACAATGCCCTGCTTGCAACTCGCTAATGTTAAGCACGAAAATATACCTCAGAATAAGGGAATAACAGGGAAAATAGGTGATAACTGAAGGAGGGGAGGAAAGTGGGGAAGGAGGGGAGGTAGAGGACTGATATTTTGCATGGCTCAAGGGCAAAACAAAAATAAAAAATTAAAAAAAAATAATTTTTTTTTTTTTCTCGGACTCTTAACCCAGTGAGACCCAGCGTCACACGTGATGCGTCGGCAGTGTTTGATCACCAACTCCCAGCGACGCATCACGTGCGTCCGACATATTAAAATCAGTTACGTGGCTCGTAAGGTAGGAAATGGCGGGAGAATAGGAGGGGGAGGTACCGTAGTGTGTGTGGGAGCCGGGCCGGTAGGTGTGAGCGGGCCAAGACAGCCGCGCGGCTGGTGGTGGTGGGCTTAGTGGGGATACTTTACACCCTTAGTTCACCGCCACTTTGAACCTTCATTACTCCGGTCGTATGGGAGCTAGAGGCTTGAGATTTATGTGAGACACTCCTTAGGATGTATGCCGTACAATGCCATACTCAGTTTTCACCCTAGTGCTCCCGGGCGGGTGGTCATGCGGGGGAGACGAACTTTCGACCCCCCTCCCCCCCCGCCCCCCAAATGACCAAGGTGATTTTTGTTTTTTTCATTTCTCACCATTCTCTTCCATTTTGGCTCAACACATTTTTTTAGGGCCCCCCCCCCCCCCCAAAAAAAAAATATCCGAGGTGATGTTGTTTATTTTTTTTTTTTTCATTTCTCATCCTTGTCTTCCATTTTAGCAAACAAAAATAAGAAGTGAAAATGGCTTGGGACTGGGGTGAACAAAATATTATAACTAGCCGGGGCTCAACGGGTTAAGAGTCTTCCCGCAGTCCGCCGGGGGAACTCTTAAGAGTCTTCCTGCAGTTCCCGGGTTAAGAAACCGTCTAACTGAATACAAATATTGATTACACAATTAGTATACAATTAATAGAATTTGAGCGATATATAGCCATTATTTCCAAAAGTAAATACTAAAAATCACCACTAGACATCGTGACAGTTCGGCATGGCTTTGGCTTCGACTTGATACACTAATGGTGACCGTATCTTACTTTGAAATATATAAAATATAACATATAAGAGGTAGATTTATGCCATAAAAGTAGCCTCAGGCCACCCAAAACAATGGCACTTTTATCGGCGCGCCGCAAAAATTGCGTACGTTTTTATAAAAATCCATAGTTTACCACAGGATGCATTTCATAACTCATGGAATCGGACACAAGCAGCTGAACACTCCCCAGTACTGTTCTGACAACCATCTTGAGACAAGATAATGTAGTTTTATCAATGTTTAGAAAGTTTAAGACCTTGTCCGCACCGGCGAATCTTGTTCTGTCGCGCACACATATTCACTTAATAACTAGTAAGACCTATGGAAATGCTTAAATATGATATATTTTACCTTTAAAGTAGAGAGAGTGAATGAGTGAGTCTGGCTGGCGTGTGTAAACAAACCGAAGAAGAAAGAAAGGAAGAATACCACCCAGCTGAAGTTGGCGGTACCTATTTACGGAAGAAAAGTACCGAGTACTCATTTCGGTGTTTTACCCTATAACAGATAGTTCAGGTGGTATGCAGCCAACTATCTCATGAGTCTAGGCTGATCAGACGAGTAGAATATATAATCTAACTCAGTCTGAGAAGTAGATAATAACACAATGATACCTGCAACCTATGCTGCGCAGGCTAGAACTATAGGATTTGTGATAGTAGCCTAGAGTTTTAGCTGGAGTAATACATACATACATTAAATACGGGTTTAAAGACCGCAACCGTCCACAGTGAATGTGGCTTCCATGGTACAATCACAGTAATGCACACAGTGCACAGCAATCATAACACAGTCTTTACTGCAGCACAGTACAACAAAGTCTTGCCACAACAATGCTGCATCATGTTATCACTGGCTGATGTTGGTATAGCGCTAACAGTGTCTCAGCAAAACTCAATAAAGTCCCCCTGAAGCACTTGCACCTGGCGAAATCACACCACACCAGCCTTAACCATGCTACAATAAGGCAGTAACAAGAAATCACCGTAACTGCTACAGAGGCAGACTGCACCACCAAAGTGGCGGGCGATGGGGTCGCTGCATACTTACGCAATAGAGAAAGGCCGACTTGTGCCAGTGGGCTGTGAGAGTAAGACACTAGGGAACCTTGGGACACACCATTATGGCCCCACTGCCTTCACCACTCTCAGGAAGAAAGATAGAAATAAGAATGATGACAAAGGTAAAGTCAGAACTAGCTATGGGAAGTAGAGGACACCAACCCTCATTCTGATAGATTCAGCCCACCACATAGATAGAATTGGCACTCAAGCCTCCCAATTGGAAATATGTTTGTTATATGGAAACTGTATATCATTATATATATCACCTCGTCGAAAGCATGCTATCGATCACGCGTAATATCTATTAACGCAACAAGGATATATCATTTGCTCTGTTAAAGAAGATTAATAGTTATTGGGACTTGAGGTCGAAGTAGGTCAAACTCTGAATAGCGGTCGTACAGATAGGTTGTACTGGGAACTTAGAATTCTGAGGTACAATGTACTGTATACTGTACTGTATTGTCGTAAATATTAAACTTCAGTTTGAACATATTTTGACTCGGATCGAGAAACATTAGCAATGAGGAATATTGAATGCCTTTACGTTTGTTAAATAAAGTACAAACTTCTGAAAAACTGTCGATTTACTCCAATCCTAGTAGTATAAGTCTTTCTAAAATATATACAACAGGAACAAAAGCTGTATGCTGCAAGTTGAAAATGTTCTTGATATAAATATAGATTGTTAATGAACAGTGCATACTTAAAGTATATCACAAAGTTGATGATGTTAATTTTAACGTAATAAACTTTCCTTTCCCTAGTAGTAATATCGATAGTAAGATAACTTATAATTGTTTTTATTCCCAGTTAATAAGATTTTGTAAAATTTGCAGTAAAGTAGATGACTTTTGGCTAGAGCTAGGTTACTATACAGACGCTTAGTAGACAGAGGTTTTAAAGCAAGTAAATTGTTACATAAATTTAATCTTGTTAGGGTCAATTACTGTGACTGTATTCTAAAATTTGACACAAATAATTTTAATCAAGCATTTTTAACGTGAATTTCTTGAATAACCTCTGCTTACTTAGTGTCTGTTTGTATTTATCGTTTATCTTTTTCTATTATTAATATTTATGATTTTTTTTTAATACATTGTTCTTGTTAACTTGGCAAGTGCTGGAAGACTCTTAAGAGTTTCCCCGGGCGACTGCGGGAAGACTCTTAACCCGGCAAGCGCGATAGGCCTCACGGAAGGCTTCATATAGGGAATGCGATAGGCCTCACGGAAGCAAGACCATAAAAAAAGCCTTCCAAAAAAAAAAGGGCCTATCAAAACAAAGGAATTTGTCTCTAGGTGAGATAATTCCCCTCCAGTACTCAATCCATGTAAATCTCACCCACCCCCTCCCCTCCTTATTCCCCCCTCCCTCCCCTCCTCAATTATCACCTATTTTTCCTCTTATTATCATAATTTATCGGTTATTTTTCTCTGCAGCGATAATGTAGCACAAGTGGGTTGCAGAAAAGATCGTTATGTAACACCCAGACACCGGCCCACACCGCCCCGCTCGTCTCAGTTACCTCACAGACAGCGAGAGAGGAGGGTTGCCTGTGGCTCTCCTCTGCCTGAGATTATGACCGGCGTGGCCAATATCTTCGTTTTTCACCACCCAAATGCTTTTCCCACTTATTTTAGCACTCTCTGAAGGTTCATATATACATCATATAATTATGTAAAATAAAAGCATACCGAAAACATATAATGCTCTAGTATTGTAAATATAACGAATTCTGTCAGAATCCAAGGCTAGAAAATGCACAAATAACTACCCTAGCCCCTAGGTCTATATCGCCGCTAGTCAGGTTAAGAGTCTGGGAAAAAAAAATCCATTTAAAACACACCCCAATTTTTTTTTTTTTTGTTTTTTGCCTCTGGGCCATGCCAAATATCACTCCTCCACCTCCCCTCCTTCCCCTCCTCCTTCAGTTATCACCTAATTTTCCCTGTTATTCCCTTATTTTGTGGTCTATTTCCGTGCTAACATTAAGCGAGTTGCAAGCAGGGCATTGTCATCACTGTTACCAAGCGAGTGCAAGAGAGAGAGAGAGGGTATCGATCGACAGTCCTCTCTCAGACGTGAGGAAAAGTGGAGGGAAGGGAGCTTGCCTCAGCCATACATTATGTAACTACCGGCCTATATCGCCGATTATGACCATCCAAACACTGTTTCCACTTGTTTAATTGTTGTAACAGGTTAATACCTTTATAATCAACCTATAATAGGCGCATATTGAAAAGTATTAATGCTATTTATGGTAAAATAATGATGTTAGTGATGGGAACAGCTCAAATACGTGCGCACAGGAGTGTGGTGTCTCATACCCCACATGCGCACATCTTAGGTTAAAAGAGTACTCTTTGTTTAAATCTGTTGTTACTTTTTCATATTTTGTAATTATTTGTCTTTATATTATATCTATTCATTGTCGATAGTATCAATTGCTTGCTTTAGAGATTTCCTTAGTTTATTTGTACGATAAATGTAGGTTATTTGAAGGGTAGTTATTGATAGGGGTCACTTGAGGCACGCTATGCTTACAGGTACCTACTCGATAGCACTATCGTTAGTGAGTGCTATATATATATTTGTTTGTAATATTATATATCTTATCAATATTTTTATTTTGTACTATTGTTAATGTCTTATCAGGTTGCAAATTTTATTTTAAATGAACATTTTAACACACTAATTGTAGTTTCTTTTATTCATGCAGAGTTTAGTAATATTTGCCAGAACGTCCAGGACTTCCCAAATTGACTAATTCCCTGAACGTGACGATAGTGCGTTGTTATGTGTGCAATTAGTTTGCTTGGGAACCAGATTAACTTGCTCATGTAGTAATGTACACCCTATGTGGTGGCTTGTGTTCTTTCATTTCATAAATTTTATTTTAGTAAGCGTTGTTTCCACATAGCGATTTTGATATTTTGTTTTGACTTTGTATTGTCTTTGTCCCAGTTTTGGTTTGACTTTGTTTGCAAGTTTTACATTTTAATTAATATATACAACAGGAACAAAAGTTGTATGCTGCCTTTATGGATTTGGAGAAGGCCTATGACAGAGTTGATAGAGCAGGTCTGTGGAAAGTACTGAGCATATACGGAGAAGATGGCAAGTTTCTGAAAGCAGTGAAGAGCATGTATGAGGGTGCAAAAGCATCAGAACGTGGGGAGAATGAACAGAGCGAGTTCTTTGATCTGAATATTGGTTTAAAGCAAGGATGTGTGATGTCGTCATGGTTGTTCAATATACTGTATATACACTGGTGCTCTCATAACGCGGATATTTCGTCCCAACCATTCACCGTGTTACCGAAGTCCGCGGTGCCGAAACAACATACCGGTACCTTATGGGGAAAATTAATTTGGTCCTGCCAAAATCCCAAAGTCCCCTTTTTGGACCCATTTCGGCCCAACAAAAGTCCCAACGTCACCTTTTTGACACAAAGTACATACATCACACATCATAGAAATACCATAAAGTACACTTCATACATCATAGAAATACCATAAAGTACACTTCATACATCATAGAAATACCATAAAGTACACTTCATACATCATAGAAATACAATAAGGTAACGAGGGGAGGCATTTAGTTTACATAACAGTGGGAGAGATCCTTATAATCACCTTGAGTAAAGATGGGAGTATGGATGGAGAAGTGCGAGAGAGGGTGTAACAGGGGAAGAGGGTTGTAGGAATGCTGAAAGCAGTAACAAGAATATAGGTTTGATTCCCGGAGGGAAGAAAGAAAACCTAATATTTAGTAGGGGCCCCGTAATCATTGACGATATGCCTATTACAGTGAAAGTCCACTAATCCGGAGGCTGATACCTCGGAATGCCCGATACCTCGGAAGGTTTTTTCCCCCAAAATATATTATTTTTCCCCAAAAATAAGATTATAAAATAAGATTCATGTCTATCTTACCGTATTTTTCGGCTTATAGGGCGCGATATTTTATAGGACGTACCCTAATTATACAAGTAGAAATTTGGAAAAAAGTATAAAGCCATAAAACCAAACTCGTAATTATGAAGAGCCATTTGCATACTTTGCAAATACACTATGGTACACAATGCTAATATAATTGCCCAATAATGTATATAATGCTTATTGTTTGGCATTATGAGTAGCCTATTGTACATATCAGTAATGGGCGAAATTGTAAATAAACCCTACTATCCTGGAGACGCCATTTGCATCATGCATGTTTACATTTTGGCGTCCCTGTTCAGTCAAACAATACGGTGCAGCGTCTGTTTTGGTGATGATGATGTTGAGGGATAGCCTTAAGGCCCGCAGTACCAAACATTCCCTTCCCTCGAAGGTATCCTGCCTTTCAAAATTCGTAGTATAAAAACATTTTTGGGGATTTGTTTGGCTGGGCGAATGCTTTCGTAAACGGTCGCCGCGACCGTTTACGTCCAATATTATTGAAATCTGAAGAGGACCTTCGACCCTTCTCTTCGATGGTCGTCGGATCCCTTCGTTTGCTAATTGAATTTTATTATTTGTATTATTGTTTCAATTCGTAAATTAAAGGTTACAGAAGACATTCTTTAATGCAAATCAATTGCATAATGTATGAAACAATTAATATATATTAACCCAGTGAGACCCAGCGTCGCACATGATGCGTCGGCAGTGTTTGATCACCAACTCCCAG
This sequence comes from Lithodes maja, assembly GCA_037953745.1. Lineage (NCBI taxonomy): Eukaryota > Metazoa > Arthropoda > Malacostraca > Decapoda > Lithodidae > Lithodes > Lithodes maja. The sequence goes on along the minus strand of JBAKBP010027898.1, from coordinate 10,693 downwards.
CGACGCATCACGTGCGTCCGACATATAAAAAACACTTACGTGGCTCGTAAGGTAGGAAATGGCGGGAGAATAGGAGGGGGAGGTACCGTAGTGTGTGTGGGAGCCGGGCCAGTAGGTGTGAGCGGGCCTAGACAGCCGCGCGGCTGGTGGTGGTGGACTTAGTGGGGATACTTTACACCCTTAGTTCACCGCCACTTTGAACCTTCATTACTCCGGTCGTATGGGAGCTAGAGGCTTGAGATTAATGTGAGACACTCCTTAGGATGTATGCCGTACAATGCCATACTCAGTTTTCACCCTAGTGCTCCCGGGCGGGTGGTCATGCGGGGGAGACGAACTTTCGACCACCCCCCCGCCCCCCAAATGACCGAGGTGAGTTTTTTTTTTTTTTTTTTCATTTCTCACCATTCTCTTCCATTTTGGCTCAACCAATTTTTTGGAGGCTCCCCCCCCCCCCCCAAAAAAAAATATCGGAGATGATTTTTTTTTTTTTTTTTTCATTTCTCATCCTTGTCTTCCATTTTAGTAAACAAAAAAAAAGAAGTGAAAATGGCTTGGGACTGGGGTGAACAAAATATTATAACTAGCCGGGGCTCAACGGGTTAATATGGGTTACAATTAGCACATTTCCAAAGATTTTCGATACATCTTCAATGACGATGTTGAACTTGACAGGAGCCGTTGTACAGGCACCTTCACCTGAGGCCTATGTCGGCCAGCCTTGACAACTTGTAGATCGCTTCATCAGATTTTATTCGCCCAATTACTACCCAGGTAAGGAAATTCACGACATTCCATTATACTTGCTTGTATTTTTGGCTTGGAATCCTCATTTGGTGACCATTATTATCTATCTATTTGAGGCATATTTCCTGAAATAAGTCTTTCAATTGACGAGGATGGGTGTGAATGGGATCTGCCGTGTGTGGGCCTGTCAGCTCTGCAGACTAATTATATATGTTCATTTCTGGAAGTATTTAAAGTAGGCCTAGGCCTAGCCCAATCAGGGAGAACATGTTAGTCCCTATTTATAGCCTACTTTAGTAGGGTAGGCTAGGCCTATATTTTTTAATCCAATAGGCCTAGCCTATGTTAAAAATAGCCAACAATAGGGTACCTAGGTTAACAAGTCCCAGATATTGAAAGAACAAGTGGTAAAAACTGAAGAGACCTTGGGCAGCCTTTTTACCTAACCTAACAAAAAATAATCATAGGCCTAGGCCTAGTTAACCCGGGAACTGAGGGCAGACTCTTAAGAGTTCCCCCGGCGGACTGCGGGAAGACTCTTAAGAGTAAGAAAAACAAAAAATCCATTTAAAACACCCAAAATGTTTTGTTGTTTTTGTTTTTATTTTATTATTTATTTTATTTTGTTTTGCCCCTGGGCCATGCCATATATCACTCCTCCACCTCCCCTCCTTCCCCACTTTCCTCCCCTCCTTCAGTTATCACCTATTTTCCCTGTTATTCCCTTATTCTGTGGTCTATTTTCATGCTAACATTAGCGAGTTGGTAGCAGGGCGTTGTCATCACTGTTACCAAGCGTGGGAAAGAGCGAGAGAGAGACTATTGCATAACAGTGTCTCTCCAGACAAGGGGAGGGGAGGAGGGGAGGGAGGTTGCCTCAGCCATACATTATGTAACTACTGGCCTGTATCGCCGATTTTGACCATCCAAACGCTGTTTCCACTTGTTTTATTAATGTAACAGGTTAATACCTTTATAATCAACCTATAATAGGCGCATATGGATAAGTATTAATGCTATTTACAGTATGGTAAAATAACGATGTTAGTGATGGGAATAGCTCAAATACGTCAGCACAGGAGTGTGGTGTCTCATACCCCCCATGCGCACTTTGTCGGGAATTTAGATAAAGAGGTTAAATTGCGTATAGCTGGTACATGAAATAACCCAACAAATAGTTATAATATACCGGTAATTACCAACGACGTAGTCGATGGGTGTAATCCAGTCCCCCACACACGGCTAATTCAATTGCATGACATGTAGGAATGTTACATACATAAAATTTTAAGACGGAGTGTTCCACACATCAGTGCAGTTTCAGTCTCTTGTCCTAATGGCGGCGTTCCAGGCAACCCTGTTAAGGGCTGCTTCACTTGTCAAGTTCTTGGATTTGAGATCGGCGCGTATAGTCCGATCCCAGGTCTTCCTCGGTCCACCCCTTGGTGCAGCTCCCTCCACAATCACAGACCTGCATTTTTTCACCCATTCTCTCCACATGTCCATACCATCCCAGTCTACTTGTACGCATCACCTCGCTAATACTCTTTATACCTAAACGTCTCCTCAGCTCAACATTTGTTATTCTATCCTGTAGCCTGGCCCCACACATCCATCTCACCATTCTCATCTCATTACGCTCCATTCTGTTGACATCCTCTACTTTAACCCTTGTCTAGCAGGGTGTTTTGGGCTCATTTGGGCATATTCAGGCCCTCCTGCATGATAAATCAAGCATCTGCATGAAAAAAAAAATATATATTTAGCAAAAAAACTAGGCACTAAAAGCTTCAAAATGAGACCAGAAGGAGCTACGTAGCACTCGTGGTTCTCTTGCAGTGGTGCCACGAACATGGAAGTTTAGCATATATCGGTATATTTTTCCCAGCTATGCTCACTACTGGCTACACTGCCGGCCTCTCGAGAACACAGGGAACATGAGTTAATGGGCGGCGGTAAGCCCTGGGAGTCGGCTGTCTGGCCCGCTGCTCTCCCGGCCATTTGCACTCTATTTTAACCCTTTAACCCTCGGTTCCCGGATGACCTCTTGTACGCCCATAAAAAAGCATGTAACAGGTACCCGGAAGGCCTCTTATGCACCCATGACGTCACAGCCTGTGAGCTTGCTGTGCGAGGCGTCGGTCCGACGCATGTAAACAACAGCCGGCTGGACCGACGCTCCGCATCTCCGGCCACAAGAAGGAGAGCGTCGCTTGTTCTTGTGTGCCTGTATGTTGTTGTTCAGTATCGAAAAGTGGTGTAAAGTGGCTGGTTTGGCCATAAAGTTATCTCCAATGAAATCATCATCACAGCTCACCCAGTTGACTTAGAGAGCTCTACTTAATGCCATTTTACAGGTAAATAACACAGCTACGCTTGGGGATGCGCGGGAATGCGGGAAGCAGTCTGATTAACGAATATACGGTAGCCTAGCCTAGACGTTTTTCGGCCAAAACACCCGGGTTTCGAGGAATATATATATAATACATAACCGGGGCTGGAGGGTTAAAAGCCTTAATAATGCTCCTAACTTGTTGCAAATTGGTGCACGACTTAAGTCGAGCACCGCTCTTTAAGGGTTAACGGCCCATGTTTCTGAGGCATACATCATTGCACTTCTAACACATGAGGCATACACCTTTCCCTTTAGGGGGGGAGGCATTCTTTTCATGGTCAGGATTGGCATCAATTCTCTGAACTTCCCCCAGCCACACCTAATTCTAGCAACAGTGGCAGCCTCGGCCCCACCACCGGCAGAGATGGTATCTCCTAGGTAACAAAACTTGTTCACCAGCTCCAAAGACTCATTTCCAAAATTCACAGCCACAGGATCACCACTTAACACAAGCTCGCCTTTGCACACTACGCACTCAAATTTCTCTATTTCTGACTTATCCTTCGGCAGGGGCCCCTTTATTCTACTACAGCGCTTACTCCCATGGTGTACCCAACATCGACAGATGCTACATTGAATTGAGTTAACGCCCACTCCCTTTCCACACACTGCACATGGGTATGCACCGCTCTTTTCCACATTACCTCGTCTCAATCTACAATGCATAACCTTGGTTTTGTTAATATTGACTCTTAAACCCTTGCTCGCCATGCCCTCTCTCCACTCTCTGAATTTGGCCTCAGCATCCTGCATACTGTCAGCTATTAGGACTAAATCGTCTGCATAAAACAGTTCCAACGGGAGTCCGCCTCTAAAAACTCTAGACAGCGCCTCCAAGACCATAATAAAGAGGAGGGGGCTTAACACTGAACCCTGATGGACTCCAACACGGACTGCGAACTCATCACTCAGTACACCCATCACCCTCACCGAACTTTGCGAATCCTCATACATCTTCATTATCACACACACCAGCCACTCTTCCACACCAAGTTGTGACGCATGCCGAGTATGAGCATGCTGTACAGAACGCTCAGTCAGGCCCCACTCTCGCTAGGATCGTCAGGGCAGGAACTTTGGCTGTAGTCTGTGTAGAGTTTCCTAACTCAGTTTATGTGAACCGTTGTACTATAAGTATTATAATTATGTATTTTGTTTTCTTCTAAGTCAACGAGTTCTATTTTAAATCATTAGTTATAAGTGTTGTGTGTGGGACTTATTGGTAATGATGAGAGGAGAGAGAGTGCGTAACGGGGGGAACAGTGAGTGCGCCACGCTGCAGGTAGGCCTAATTCCCTCCTCCCTCCTCCCTCCTCCTTCTCAGCGCGTGGGAAATCCTTTGTCGATCCCAGATTGAGAGAATATGACGTCATGATTGCCAGTGGGCGGTCCTTAAGTAGTTTGAGATATGCCGCTAGAGGGCCGAGTATAAAAAGAGAGGTTCTTGCCACCATTCTTCAGAACTCATCAGGCAAAGCGACTTCTCATATCCCTTGCAACTATCCATATTCTTCCGACTGATGTGAACTTTCTCTACTCTCTGAACAGCCTATCTTCTTCCCTTCTCGTCCCTGTTTAACCTCCATGACCCCTTTGGTGCAGATTTAGTCAGCCAAAGTATTATCGCTTGAGTTCTCACGAGATAAGTGCCTGTTAGATAGCCTATTTTTGGAAGGGTTAACTAGAATAGGATTGATTGATGTTTGTTGCACTCGTATATGCATTTCCCTGTGTGCGATTATTCATGTTCCTGTTTTCTGCTGGTTTAGGCAATGCTAGACTGGGATAGGGTTTCTGAGTTGTGATTTCCTATGAGTACTAGGTTGCGGTTGAACCAGTACAATTGCAACGGAGACGTGGAACGCCTAGGTGGTCTTTCTGACTGTGTACCGTGGGAGTTTAGCACTGTGTTGCGAGTGAGGGCTTTTGCCTGTGCCACCCAACACTGTGCTATCTCATTTGCTTGACTTTGAGAGGATCGCCAGGAGAGAACCAGATACTAGTGATCTGGATCTCTCAAGAGAGCATCCCGTCAATTACCGTAATTTGGCCGCACAGTCTTAAGGACCTCGCTAGGCTACGAGCCGCTTGCTCAGCCATTGTCTCTTAACCTTAGATATCCCAGCTAGACTTTGCTCGACCAGCAGATACAGTATAGTATTGAAGCTTCTCCTTATGTATATTATTGTTTAAGCACTATTGATTTCATGTGTGGCACGCTTAGCTACTTCAGAGATTAGTGGCCCACGAGCACAATCTTAGTAGGCTATTGCCAGTGCATTGTCGGAGTACTTCTTCTTAATGTTTGCCATATCCTATTGCTTATTCTTATAATTCTTCTTATGTCAATTTAAAGCCTTTAATTACCAGTGAGTTATTCATTAAATTGCTGTTCAAAATCCGATACTTACTTCTTATGAGTATTCGAGAAGCATCTAACTTATCAGAAGATTCCTTGCTTGATGCTCGAGGACTATTGTTTAACGTAACGTAATAGTGCCGATCCGAAGTAGAGGGTGGAGGACTTCTTAAGTTCTTAGTTCAAGGGTGGATTACTTCGGCTTCGGCCAACACTATTCTTTAGTGTTGTAGTACTTTCTTCTTTGTTTGATTGTTGACCAGACTAGATAACTCCCGTCTTGTTATTAGTCTGTTGTGTGAAACGCTAGTACCGAGTTCTTGTATACCCCGTTATAGCAGATAGAACTCTGGAGGGTAGTGGCGTTTTTTGTTCGGCTGGCAGTACTCTGGGGTTGGGATCGTGTGTTTCCGTTGTGGCAGCGAGCCATATTCGAGTCCTGTGTAAGAGCCCTAGTGTACCCGAGTGCCCGGTCGTAACAAATGGCGACCTTGCTTAGGATTTTGTGAACAGTATAATTTTTTGCAGAGTTGTACAACATTTGTTTGTTCGTACTTTAGCGTGCATATTGAAGAATATTTTTTTTTGTAAGGCAATTAGGAGAGCATTTAAGAGACTCCAGTTAATTTAGTAATTAGTGCTTACATAAGGGAGTTTAACACTTTTGTCTCGAGAATTTTTTTGTGGACTTCAGTATGTCGTGCCCTAGTATTGACGAGGAGCGAGAGATGCTATTTGAGGAGGTGCCGTTAGTAACTAGTGAGGAGGATGCTAGACTTTTTGTGAGTAAGCAGTACCATGTGACGGAGGAGAGGCTGACTGGGGTGAATGTTTATGGCTTGCACCTGATAGCCAAGGTTTTGGGTCTATCCAATGTAGGAGGGATGTCCAAGGGGGAGCTGATTTCCTGGGTGTTGCGTGGGCGACATGGGGTTTCGGAGGAGAGGGCGTTTGGGGGGGTTCCTCCCCAGATCCCCTCTCACTCGACTCCCACAGTGCCGTCCACTCAGTTGCCGGAGGTTAGCACTCTCCCACAGAGGGATGAGCATTGGAAGATTGGAGTGCCCTCGGGCGGTGCGTATGGTGGTTCCCCAGTTCTTGCCCCCCCTCCTTCAGTAGTGGCAGCTCCCTCTTCCGGCCTGTCTCCTGAGATGATATTTAAACTCGAGCTTGCTAAAATGGAGAATGAGGCTAGGAAGCAGGAGATGGAGAATGAGTCTAGGAAGCAGGAGAATGAGGCTAGGAAGCAGGAGAATGAGACTAGGAGGCATGAGATTGAGGTTAGGAGGCAAGAGGATGAGACCAGGAGGCATGAGGCTGAGCTTAGGTACGACTCAGAGAAATATTGTGCTCAAATAGATTTAGATAAGACTCGTGCAGAGTCGACAGGGATTCGGATGGGCCGTGAGGGCCAAGTAAGAGAACAGTCCTTGTCCCACTTAGTCAAATTGGTGCCGGCATTTAGTGAAACTGAAGTCACAGAATTTTTTAATCGTTTTGAGAAGAAGTGTAGGGAGCATAATTGGCCTGAAGAGAAGTGGGCAGCTCTAGTTTCCTCCAGACTTACGGGTAAGGGTCTGAAGGCTTATGATGCACTGCCTTTAGAGTCTTGCATTGACTACCCAGAATTGAAGAGAGCTGTCCTACGGGCATACGAGTTGCAACCAGAAACATATCGATTGAAGTTTCGGGGTGTTACAAAGACTAGGGAGGCGACCTTTCTTGAACATGCCCGGGACTTAAAAGATGCACTTACAAACTGGACACGTTCTGAGAAAGCTGAGACGGCCGAACAGTTGACTGAGCTGTTTCTGCTCGAGCAGTTTTATAAGTGTACAGGTGCAGAAATGACTTTAACTATTAAAGAAAAGAATCCAAAAACTCTACAGGAGGCAGCTGAGATGGCTGACCTCCGGCTATCACTAATTCGTGGGTGCGGGTTTGCCCAGCGTAGTGAGGCAGGTAACAAGGGGCGTGACGCCCCACCCCCCCGAGTTAGTGATATACATTATGCAAACAAGTACAAGAGCTATGATACCAAGACTGACCACAAGACTAGCACCGTCCCATTTAAGAAGGGGCCGGGCCCTTCCCAGTACCAAGGGAAGCCCAAAGGGGAGTTAGAGTGTTATCAATGTCATAAAAAGGGGCACTTTGCAAGAGTCTGTCCTAGCAAACCACCTACAGCAGCTGTGTCTTTGGCCTGCAACATTGGTGTGTCTCTGAAGCCTTCTGAGTTTGCCCGGGGCAGTTCGTCAGAGGCTGAGGCACAGCCAATGCAGAAGCACCTGGGAGGCTCGAACCCTGCTCAGGATGTTTTTTGCGACCATAGAGGACGGGGTTGCGTGATGTGGGCGGGGCGCAAGCATGGAGTAGAGGTCTTGCGTGATACAGGTGCTTCCCAGACTTTGATGAAAAACTTGACTGGCTACCCTATAAATGCGGCTCGGGTGGTGGTGGTGCAGGGTATTAATGCAACTCGGTCATACCCGCTGGTGCGGTTGGAGTTGGAGGTGGATGGTGTGGCACGTGAATTGGATGTTGGGATTGTGGAGAAACTGCCAGTGGAGGGCGTCGACCTTCTTCTCGGCAACGACTTTGCAATGCCCGCTTCTGAGGTTCTACCCTTAGTCGTTGCCGAGAGGCCGGCCGACGTGAGTAGGGAAGAGCGAGAGTGGGTCGAGCGGTGCCAGGCACAACCCATGGCGTGTGCTGTCACCCGAGCTCGGGCAGCTAAAGTGTCACAGCCTAGTCCTCCGTCTTCAGACCAGCAGAGGAACGATCAACAGGAGGAGGCTAAAGCTGGAGTTGGTTTTAAGAGTTTTGACTCGGCGGCTCTCCTGGGTGATTCAGTATTAGCACCATTACTTAGTTCTGGAGTAGCCCCTGGGCCTGTCATCGAGAGTGACGAGGCTGGGCATGACGAGTCTCCACGACAGCAACGTTATGAACATCGAGAGAGACAGAGGGAGCAGCTCAGTATCGGGGAGGGTCATGCATTGCTCCGGGAGCAGTTAGATCGCTTGGCACCCTCAGATATACGTCGGTTGCAGCTGGAGGACCCTGAGCTCCAAACGTGTGCTAATGGAGCTGTGGAGCTCGACGAGGACGGTGATGCACAGCCGGGAGATTTTTTTTATTTAGATGGCATCCTGTATCGGCGTTTTCAAGACCCTAACCGTAGCTGGAAGATGGGGTCCGGGGTAGTGGACCAGTTGATGGTGCCGCGGGAGTGCAGGGATAGCCTACTGAGTTTGGCGCATGACACACCGCTGGCAGGACATTTGGGGGTAAGAAAAACGGTGGCGGCTTTGGGGAAGTTGTTTTGGTGGCCGGGGATGAAGTCTCATGTGCAGTCCTGGATAAACTCATGTGATATTTGTCAACGGGTCGGGAAACCAAACCAAGTTATTCCTAAAGCTCCGTTGCACCCTATTCCTGTAATTGGGCCACCTTTTAGTAAGATTGTTGTTGACATGGTTGGTCCCCTCCCTCCCACAAAGGCTGGTAATAAATTTTTGTTAACCATCATGGATGTTGCCACTAGATACCCCGATGCATACCCCATGAAAAACGGCATGGCTAAGACGGTAGTCAGTAACTTGTTGTGGTACTTTTCAAGGTACGGGTACCCGGAGGAGATTCAGTCTGATCAGGGGTCCAATTTCACCTCCAATCTCTTTAAGCAAACAATGCAACAGCATGGAATACGGGCGGTGGTATCGTCAGCGTATCACCCTGAGAGCCAAGGGGTGCTTGAGCGGTGGCATGCCACCCTTAAAAGCATGCTCAGGTGTTATTGTGCTGATAACGGAAGAGATTGGGATCTTGGATTGCCGTATGTACTGTTTGCTGCTCGGGAAGTGCCTGGTGAGAGCCTGGGATTTAGTCCAAACGAGCTGATTTTTGGACACCGAGTCAGGGGCCCCCTTAATATGCTGCGGGAAATTTGGGAAGGAACTGTGCCGCCTTGTTCCTTGTTGAAGTATGTGTTTGAAAGCCGTGAGCGCATGCTTAAGAGTCTGGAGATGGCAGGTCGGAATTTAACAGGGTCACAAGCTTTAATGAAGGACAGGTATGATCGCAAAGTGAAGCTCCGGGAGTTCATTGTGGGACAGGAGGTGTTGATTTTGTTGCCTTTGGTGGGTAACCCCTTGTCGGCGAAGTATACTGGACCCTATAAAATTGTGGAGAAAATTTCGGACCTAGATTACCTTGTTGCCACTCCAGACAGGAGGAAGAAGAATCAGTTATGTCACGTGAACCTGATAAAAGAGTATGTGAGGCGCCCCTCTGAGCCTCTCACTGTCCCTGTGTTGGCTTGTTGCGGCCGTGGTGGAGAAGGAGAGGGGGACAGTCAAGCTTCAGAGGAGGATAGCTGGGATCACCATGTTTCAGCGGATCAGTGGGCGGGGAACTCGAGCCTAAGGGCTGACGAGGCTATAGCCCATTTGCCTGAGCCGCAATTTGAAGCTATCCGTCAGTTGCTCGGTTTATACCCCACTGTATTCGCTGAACATCCAGGCCTCACTACTCAGGCTATGCATGATGTTGACGTGGGGCACCATCTACCCTTTAAGTCAATCCCATACCGTGTGCCCCCCATAAAACTACCCGCTCTGAGGGATGAGTTGGAGTATATGCTCGGTAGAGGGTTGATAGAGAAAGGTACCGTTAAATGGACTTCCCCCGTAACACTGCAGCCTAAACCAGATGGCAAGGTACGCTTCTGTATTGATTTCCGTAGGCTAAACGGTTTGACTCCAACTAACCCATATCCTCTTCCTCGGGTTGATGATAGTGTTGATAAAATTGGTAATGCTCGGTTTTTGTCTAAAGTTGATTTAGTAAAAGGTTACTGGCAAGTACCTTTGTCCGAGCGCGCTAAAGAGGTATGTGGTTTTGTGGTGGACGGGAGTACTTACCGGTGCAATGTTATGCCTGACGGACTTAAGAATGCACCAGCAACGTGTCAGAGCCTGATGAATGAAAGTGAAAAGGACAATGATGCGCTGGGGCATTTCGAGATCTATGTTCCAGCCTATGGTCCGGTCGGTGTAGTTTACCCAGATCATTACCCTCTCGAGATCTTGGACCAGTTTCACAATCGGAATATGAGGCTGACCAGGTGGTCACTAAGGTTATTGGTATATAACCTGGACATAAGCCATATTGCCGGTTGTGACAACGAG
>JBAKBP010027897.1:0-29427 GCA_037953745.1 Lithodes maja | reverse complement strand
CTTAAGGGGAGGTTTTTAGTTTGGTCTCTAGATATCCATCAAGCTTAAGATTACACCCCCTTGAGCCCCTTTCAAGATAAATTTGTACATTTTTCGGTAGAAAAATTTCCCGGCTGAAAGCCGGTTCCTCTTAAATTACAGGCTCGCTATCGCTCGCCAGGATAAAATTGACACCTAAATGGCACGAAAGGTCTTAAATTTGACAGAAATGGGTCGAAAGTTCTTAAAATTGTCAAAATAATGGGGCGAAAGTCTTAAAATTAGAAAAGCAATGGGGATAAACATGAGGGAGAAAGGAGTAAAGAAAAAAATCTCTCAAGTGGAAATCTCCCCTTAAAAATACACTCCCTAGACCCCCTTTCAAGAAAAAGAAAAAAAAAATTTGTCGGTAGAAAATAAAGTCTCGCTTTTAAAATTACAGGCTCGGTATCGTTTGCCATGAAGAAATTGACAACTAAATCACATAATACAATAACAATAATAATACAATAACAATAATAATACAATAACTATAATAATACAATAACAATAATAATACAATAACAATAATAATACAATAACTATAATAATACAATAACAATAATAATACAATAACAATAATAATACAATAACTATAATAATACAATAACAATAATAATACAATAACAATAATAATACAATAACAATAATAATACAATAACAATAATAATACAATAACAATAATAATACAATAACAATAATAATACAATGACTATAATAATACAATAACAATAATAATACAATAACAATAATAATACAATAACAATAATAATACAATAACAATAATAATACAATAACTATAATAATACAATAACAATAATAATACAATAATAATAATACAATAACAATAATAAAACAATACTAATACAAGCGGCCTGTGTCACAACACCTTGAGTTCTGAATCACGTGACTCTTGGTGTATGACATTGTATAGTTAGGAAACAATTAACTTAATGGCTATACTTGTGTATGATTAACAGCACGAAACATCCGGCTTTCGGATAATGTTATGACTCTGCCGGCAAGTGAAGGCTACCGTATTTTAATTAAATTACGAAAGTTATATGACAGTCAGAGGGTGAATTGAGACAGTCTTTACCCTTGTTGATTCCCACAGGTCCTTCCTAAGCTGTATGCAATCGCTTAATAGTAGCCAGGATAAACTGCTAAACTGCGACCTAATCCTCAAAGACGATGGAGGTCTTGAAAGCAAACCCAAAAAAGATTGTAAATAAATTGATACATAAATGAAGAAATAAATACAAACTAATTCAAATCTCGCCTCAAATGACGTCTGTAAGTAGCCTACATCCTGTTGTCCCTAAGTCAACCATGAGTGTGACTATAATGAATTAGTGAAGAGGGTCATATGTTGGTGTTTCCTGTGCCACCCCTATCACAGGAAGCTTAGGTGGGAATACCTGTGATTGGACTCTGATTATATGTAGGTTAGGTCGTTATTTTAGTCATATATATATATATATATATATATAATAAATATATGATTATAATAAGAATACTAATACTGATGATATCTATTAAATAATAGTAAATAATATAATAGCAATGAATAATAGTAATGTACTCGATGATTAATGACAGAGTAAATATCAGTAAATTATAAATGGAAATAAAATTATATAGGCTAATAGATTCGATGTCTGTCAAATTTTACTGGAGAGCATTCAAAAGTGTGGGTGTGTGTTTGTATGAGTGTGTGTGGGTGTATGTAGGTGGATGTGCGTGTACATGTGTGTGTGTGTGTGTTTGTGTGTACTTAGTAGGCGTGTAGAATAAATCAAGCTGAATGGAAAGAGAGAAAGTTGGCAATCATAGATTGTATCTAAACGTAACTGCAATTTTGTTTTTTTCTCTCTCTCTCTCTCTCTCTCTCTCTCTCTCTCTCTCTCTCTCTCTCTCTCTCTCTCTCTCTCTCTCTCTCTGTTGCTTACACACACCACCAACAACACCATATCAACACTGCCACTATCCCTATCATAACATCACCACCACTCACAACATCCCTACCACTATCATAACAGAACCACCACATCACTACTACTAACACCACCACCTCCATATCAACACCACCATCACTATCTTAACAGCACTCCAACACTAACACAACCACTACCACATCACCATAACCCTACCAACAACAACATCACCACCACAACCACACACCAACACAACCACTACCACTATCACAAAAGCAGCACAACCACTACCATATCATTACCATATCATTACCATAACACTACCACACCATAACCACAAACCAACACTACTACCACCAACAACAACATAACCACTACCACTATCACAAAAGCAGCACAACCACTACCATAACAACAACCCCACCATAACCACAACAACCTCACAACAACACAACACCACCGCCACCAAGACAAAGCCATGTTTACAAACTAGTCAGGAAGCTGTTAAACCTCTCCGAATCCAAGCGTTTGCAATTTTCAGCCTCAATATTTGCAATCTTATCTAAAACTGGCGAACATAAACTGCAGAGTTTATAAGACGAAGGAAACCTGATTGATGTCTTATAAATACGTACAGTCGGCCTAATAAGTGATGTCTCGGCACCAAGTATATTTTGATCAATAATTGGTATCAGCAATGTCTAAAACTTGATTTAATAGTTTCGAGTGAGCATGTCCCACCCTATTCAACATCTGACATTAATACAGCACAGAGCGAGCCAAACGTAATGACAGCTTCAACATGACTTATTAGCGCGACCGTACAGACACTCATACACATTCGTGGACCTTACCTATTTATAATTATGGAAGTATATCTCTGGAAACGAATTTATGAACACAATTGTCTACACATCAATTACAAAACTATATTTACTATTTATTGAAAAGCAAGTTCCATCCAAAAATCCATACGGATAGTTATAATTGCATAGAGAAAAACATAAGGGGTCCACGATTGTTTGAGACATGAATTCAATTAAGTGGGTTTGCATGAATGCTTGGAGAAGTAGGCTAAGAGTGTGATGATGTGAATGCAACTTAAGAGTGGAGAGAGAGTGTGGGTGGAGGTGGATGTGGATGTGGGTGGAGAGCAGTGTGTATTTGTATACTTATGCGTGGGTGGTGCACAGTCAAGAGCATAAATGGCGAGGCACCTATTCGAATCCGTATCTAACGCAAACGAGATGATCCGTTACAATAGTATAGCCAAGAACTGAATGCCTTGATCTCTCTCTCTCTCTCTCTCTCTCTCTCTCTCTCTCTCTCTCTCTCTCTCTCTCTCTCTCTCTCTCTCTCTCTCTCTCTCTCTCTCGGTGTCTTCCATGAAAACATCTCCATACCAATACCTTGGCTTGGAAAGGATTAACCTCTTCTGTACCGCGACGTACTTTATTCTGGCTTCTATTAGACGATGTTATTCAATGTAAAGTAGGTCTCCAGCAATTAACAGGCTCCAAACTATCTCACTTAACCCTTTTTACTACCTCAGATCCTTCTTAAGCTGCACAAAATCGTCTAAAAATATCTACAATAAAATGAAAAAGACGTCGCCAGTACAGAAGGGGTTAAGATTAGTTAATGTAAATAGACGATATGAGTACAGATAGTTTTTTTTAAATAAGATTAATATATTGATGAATACAGAACGATGTATCAATGAGATTGAATACAGAACGATGTATCAATGAGATTATGTCATACAGAACTCGAACGTCGCGCGACCTACCCCCGAACAGGATGACTTGCAAAAAAAATTCAAATTTTCAAATGTTCGGGTAAATTCGGGTCAATTCGGCCAATGTTCTCGTTGATTCGGGGGAAGCTCCGGGGATGTTCAGGGGTGCAGCCGAACATCCTGGGGTTCGGCCAGAAGTTAGTACATGCGTTAACTTCTAGCCGATATTCGTGTGTAAAAACCGTTAAAAATTTGTCGGTTCTCATTCTGGTTATGTTCGGCTTTCATTCAGGTCACGTTATTTCGTTTCGGCCGTTATTCGTCTGTTATTTTCATTGACGAAGTTAACTCGATCTAGCCGAACATAAGCAGACATTAACCCGATTCGTATGACTATAAGGCGACATTAACCATAATAACAACCGAAGGAGAGACTATATACTCGAATAAAAGACGACATTCCCCCGATAAACAGAGGAATAAGGCAAGATCAAGCGAGTCTATTGAAGATTTTGGGAAGAACACAACTCGTATGACAGGAATGAGAGACGATAAAGACTGGAATTTACCCCAAACATGTTCGTCACACATTCTTCTAGTATCGTGTTAAGGTCTTCTGATGGTCGGGCAGATGCGGCCGGTGATCCTCTGGTGTTCCTCATAATATCTTTTGTATCGGGTCAAGGTAGGTTCGGGTGTAAACACCGTTATATATTTGTCGGCTGATTCTTGGCACATTCGAGTTTTGATCGGGTCTTGCTCTGGCATGCATCGGATTATATTCCTCTAATGTTCGGGTCTTTAACGTAAATCGGTCGGGAGTGTCGAGTTACATTCGAGTCTTGTTTGGGGCATAGTCTGGGAATGTCGGGGCATTATCTGGGGATGTTCTTCTTTGACCAACATCGGGACAATATCGGATGCATTCGCCTCAAAAATGCAAGTCATCGTGTTCGGGGGTAGGTCGCGCGACGTTCGAGTCCTGTATGACACGGCCTTAAGTGTATAAATGGTTCAATATTTTGGAACTCGATATAATTAAGACAATATACAATTTATGTTCACGTTGTTTGAATATATAATCCATATAAATGCAAAGACATTAACCCCTACAGTACCGGTGACGTCCTTTTCATTATATTCTGGCAAATATTAGAAGATTTGATTCAGTTTAAGAAGGACGTATACACATTAGAAGGCTACGGACTATCTCAATTAATCCTCTTAGCTACCATATGTCTTTCGTAAGCTTCATAAAATCTTCTATGTGCAGCTAAACTCAAAACCCAAAGACGTCATTGATACTGTAAAGGTAAACTTGGCAAGAAGTTAATAATTGATTGATAATTAGACAAAACATTGTATACCAGTATAAGTAATTAAAAAATCTAAATCTATCAAGCTAATTAGAAATCCACGCTCAAGGCTAATAAGTCACGAAGTATGATAATACTGAGTAAATGATAGAAGAAGAGATAGTAACTAAAACAATACTGTGTGCGAATGATCGAATAAGAGAGATAATGTTAAATAATGAAGGACAATTATGAACGAATGATGGAATAAGAGAAAGGCTAAATATAGAAGGAAAGACCATATTACCAGTCTGGCCAAGGCCAGAAGCTGGGTGTGCTCAACCGCCTCGAGGGGTTCTTTACCCCTGTGCAGCTTCTTGCTCTGTACAGGGGCACACTGCGTCCTTGTATTGAGTATTGTTCACATGTGTGGGGAGGATCCTCTCACACCGCACTCCTAGATAAAGTAGAAAGGAAAGCCTTTCGTATCATTAACTCCCCCGTCCACTCACCAACTCTCTTCAATCTCTCTCTCTTCGCCGCAATGTTGCATCTCTCTCACTATTCTATCGCTACTACAATAATCAGTGTTCCTCGGAGCTTTCCCAGTGTACCACCTCCTCTACGTAGGGTACGTAGTACCCGCCTTGCAACACAATCCCACCCCTTCTCTGTGCAACTCTCCAACCCAGGAGTGAAACGCTATTCTCAGACTTTCTTCTATTCAACTGCTGAGCTCTGGAACTCTCTCCCAGAATCAGTCTTTCCCTCTTCCTATGACTTAAATTGCTTCAAACTCCGTGTGTCCAGGCATTCTAGCTCGAACGTCCCTTGATTTCGGCCCTGTCACTCTTTGAAATCTGGGGGAGGCACTCGCTGCAGGCAGTTACGCCTTTTGTCTCCCTCATTCACATAGAAAAAAAAATTATGAACGAATGATGGAATTAGGTATAAAAGGCTAAACAATGAAGGATAATTATGAACGAATGCTGGAATAAGAGATAATACCAAATAAAGAGGACTAGGAAGGGGACATGGTTAGAGGCAAGCGAGAACAAATAAACGAACGGGAATTGTGGAGAAAAAAAAGGAAGGTCGGAGAGGGATGCTGGTGGAACGACTACCGTATTAAAAAAAAAAGGAAACATAATTATGTATTAATAACAATAATAATAATACAAATAATAATAATAAACATTTTAATAATAATCATTCCTTTTCCACACACTGTATTATTTTTGAATTATTTTTATATATTATTTATTTTATTATTATAATGTATTATTTGTATTATGGATTCTTAATATTTCTACCATTTAGGAAGGGTTAGCTAGGGAATATGTGTTTTTTTTTGGGGGGGTTGAATTTAAGGGGAGGTTTTTAGTTAGTTCGCTAGACTTCCATCAAGCTTAACATTACAGCCCCTAGACCCCCTTTCAAGATAAATTTGTACATTTTTCGGTAGAAAAATTTCCCGGCCGAAGGCCGGTTCCTCTTAAATTACAGGCTCGCTATCGCTCGCCAGGAAAAAAATCGACACCTAAATGGCACGAAAAGCCTTAAAATTGACAGAAATGGGGCGAAAGTTCTTAAAAGCGCCAAACTAATGGGGCGAACGTCTTATAATATCAAAGGCAATGGGGCTAACCATGAGGGAGAAAGAGGTCAAGAAAAAAATCCCTCCAGTGGAAATCTCCCCATAATTAAGCTTGATGGAGATCTAGTGAGGGAACTAAACACAACTGCAAATAATTACCCCCCCCCCCCCCAAGGAAAACTACTACCATTGAAAAACAAGCAACAACAGATGTAATATAATCAGCACAAGTTAGAAGTAGAAAACAAAGGAATATGCAAGGTAAAACCACAGCAATAATAAACTTAAAATCACAGCAATAATAAACTTAATCACATCAATAATAAACTTAATCACAGCAATAATAAACTTAATCACAGCAATAATAAACTTAAAATCACAGCAATAATAAACTTAAAATCACAGCAATAATAAACTTAATCACAGCAATAATAAACTTAAAATCACAGCAATAATAAACTTAAAATCACAGCAATAATAAACTTAAAATCACAGCAATAATAAACTTAAAATCACGGCATTAATAAACTTAAAACCACAGCAATAATAAACTTAAAACCACAGCAATAATAAACTTAATAATATAATGAAGAATAAAACTAGCCTCAATAGGAAAGCAAGTAACAACAGCAGACTGGCTAGAGGCTAGTTGGGAGGGCTTGGTCACCACACAGCTTACCTTTCACTTTCTTACGGTGGGCGGCTAAAGGTATGGGGGGATGGGCGTATTTTTTTGCTTATTTATGTACCTTTTTAATATATATATATATATATATATATATATATATATATATATATATATATATATATATATATACCGGTATATAGATTTTGCTTACTTTCCTCCCTAGACCTCCATCAAGCTTAAAAAAAACACTCCCAAGACCCTCCTTTAAGATAAATATCCCGGCCGAAGGCCGGTTCCTCTTAAAATACTGGCTCGCTATCGCTCGCCAGGATAAAATCGACATCTGAATGACACGAAAAGTCTTAATATTGACAATTATAAATGGGCTAAAAGGTATTAAAATCGCCAAGCTAATGGGCGAAAATCTGAAAACTAATGGGGCTAAACATGAGGAAGAAGTGGGACCAGGAAAACGACTCATCTCCCCTTAAGGGTAAGTTATTTTTTTTGGGTCCCCCTTTTCCCTTATGCTTAGCCCCATTACTTTAGAGATTTTAAGACGTTCGCACCATTAGTTTGTCGATGATGATGATAGTAAGACTCCTTCAGAACCGGTGACTCTCTTTCCCTTATATTGTGGCAGCCATTAGATGATCATATTCAGCTTAGGAAAGACTTCTAACAAATTAAAAGGCTACAGACTATCTCATTTAATCCTTTGAGCTATCACAGATCCTTCCCAAGCTGAAAAAATATCGTCTACGTCACCGATACTGAAGGGGATACATCTAATTGACTCCATATTAGTAACTTTTTTTTACCATGGGAATCGAGTTCTCGAAAATGTCTTGTTTATACCCCCAAGCGATTTATGTATAGCTTAAGATCAGATGAAGGTATTGAGGGATGATAAGCCTTTACAGCGGCACCTCGTATCTACATTCTACTCTTCCTTTTTTTCTGAAGAGTGTAGAGAGGGAAGAAGGGGTGTTGGAGAGAGAGAGAGAGAGAGAGAGAGAGAGGAAGCTGTTGGAGTGGCTTTGTTATGTGTGTTATTAGTCGGTATACGTCGTCGAGGACCAGGGTGTCTAACGAAAGCCGAGTCCATTCTTTTGTTGTCTAAACATGAGGGGGTCCCGAACAAAAACAACCTACCCTTGGGGGAGATGGTCCGTTTTTCTGGTCCTCCTTCTTGCTCATGTTTAACCCCATTAGTTTGGCGATTTTAAGACCTTTCGCCCCATTATTATCGAATATGGAAGGGTAAAATCATGGTTTAAAGTTCATATTGTGTGTTTGGAAGTGATGACTGGCCAAAACAATGTTATTTCATGTTAACCCCTTGAAGCTCTGATGCGTTTTAGCAGTTTATTTGTGGCTATCATTAGACGATTTTATACAGCTTAGGAAGGATCTGTGGGAATCAAATGGGGAAAAAATATCTCTATTAACCTTCCGATTTCCATAGACACTTCCAAATCAGAATAAAATCCTCTAATAATAGCCAGGAAGTATAAATAAACTGCGTCCTCTGAGCCTGAGAGGGTTAATTATGGATAAAAAAACACCATCTGAGGAAGAGCACTTTATTGACAACATTTCGCAGATAGCTTCATCAGGTCACTAACAAATGCTGGTACATAGGAGGCCTTAAATATCCGTCCAGACAGGTGGCGGGGGAGGAGAGGGAGGTGGGGGTTGGGAGGGAGGAAGGAGGCAGGACAGGGAGATGGCAGAAGCATGGGGGGAGGGGAGGCGGAGCCTATATATGGGTCAAATACATCAGTAGGAACTAGCAAAAACAGACATACAAACATGCGTACAGGGTAACAACTCTATTATAAGTACAAAATAATAAAATAATTAATTATCTTGTATTCCTCTTCATATTCATTCAAGTCTTCAAACAAAATTGCTCTGATTTGACACCCAGCTTAGGACGGACCTCTAAGCACGCACAACCATGATCCCGTTGGCTCTCGTCAGTTACGGTACCGAGAAAATTGCCGTCCATCTTGAGTTTCCGGTCCCGTTATGGGGAGAGGGGACGGATGATTTCTGGCCCCCTTCTTCCTCATCTTTAGCCCCATTTAGTTTTCAGATTTTAAGACGTTCGCCCCATTAGTTTGTCGATTTTAAGACCTTTCGTGCTATTTAGGTATCGATTTTTTCCCTGGCGAACGATAGTGAGCCTGTAATGTTGGAAGAACCGGCCGATTTTTCTACTGAAAAATATACAAATTTATCTAGAAGGGGGATCTAATGGATGTTTATATAAGTTTGATGGAGGTCTTGGGAGGAAACTAAAAACAAAACAAAAAATCAATAAATGAAATAAGCTACCAACAAATAAACCCTTCGCCCTTATAACTAAAGCTCAGTGATAGCGAAAGAACTCGTACCAATGGTTTCAAATTAGATAAATTTCGTTTCAGAAAAGATATAGGCAAGTATTGGTTTGGTAACAGAGTTGTAGATGGGTGGAATGGACTACCAAGTGCTATAGTGGGATCTAAAACTGTAGGGAGCTTTAAGATAAAATTGGATAAGCATATGGACGAGAAGGGTTGGGTGTGAAGGGGGATCAGCCGGGTTGGGCCAATCAGCGCTCTGCAGACCCCCATAATCCTGCGTTAATCTCTAACCGTTTTGGTAAGATGATCCTCAGGGTATTAGAGTGTGAAGCCTATAATTGGGCTTTGTAATTGAATTGGGGTTGTGTGGGACAGGGATCTGCCTTGCTTAGGCCAATCGGCTTTCTGCAGACTCCCATTTTCTTATGTTCTTATGTTCTTATAACCCTTTCTGTACCGCTACTGTCTCTTTGTTATTTTACTTCGGCTACGTTTAGACGATTTTATGAGGCTTAGGAAGGTTCTGTGTTGGCTAAAATGATTCATTGAGAGCGTGGGGTTGGGGCGCGAGTGGCTTCCTCAAAATAGTTATAGGTAGCGCCAACGAACTTGACAGTAATCTTGATCCCTGGTCTCTGTCTCTCTGTCTAACTCAAAAGGGCCTAGAGCAAACTGGCTGGGAAAATCCATACCTATTTCCTGGCAGACTCTTCCCATATGATAGAAACGTCAGCCCGATCGCTTTCATTCATTTTGAGTTATGAGAGGTTAAGGGGTCCTCAAGTTCGTTGGTGTTACCTTTAGTCAGTGGCATTAATTCAGACATCTTTTACCACGACTGTACATTTAGGAATTAATTGAGCTGAAACGATCTCGGTTAACCCTTTGACTATTTCAGGTTATTCGTAAGCTGAATACAATGGTCAAATCTTGGCTAGAATTAATAGTATGACAGGAATATTCGTACAAGCTTTACATTAAGGGGATTTTTTTAGTTTGCTCCCTAGACCTCCATCAATTTAAAAAAAAAAAAATACCCTCTAGACCCCCCCCCCCCCCCAATCGAGCTAAATTTATATACTTTTCGGGAGCAAAATGTCCCGGCTGGAAGTCGGTTCCTCCTAAATTACAGGCTTGCGCTATTGCTCGCCAGGAAAAATCCTCCTAAATTGCACGAAGGTTCTTAAAATTGACAGAAATGGGGCGAAAGGTCTTAAAATCGCCAAACTAATGGGGAAAACTTCTTAAGATCTCAAACTAATGGGGTTAAACATGAGGGAGAAGGAGGTTCGAAAAAATCCCTAAGTGCAAATCTTAAGTTCCGCGTTCAGGAGGGAGAGAGAGATGACGCTACGTATTGCCCAACGTAACTCCTGTATCGTGTAATGTTCGTGTAATGTTTGGGTGATGTGGTGGTGGTGGTGGTGTAACGTTGATGTTTGGTGGTGAGGGTGTTGGGGAGGCTGGTGGTGGTGATGTTTTCTGGGTGATGTGCTGGCAATGTTGATGTTTGGTAGTGGTGGTGATGTTTGTTGAGTGATGGAGTGGTGGTGGTGATGTTTGTTGAGTGATGGAGTGGTGGTGGTGATGTTTGTTGAGTGATGGAGTGGTGGTGGTGATGTTTGTTGAGTGATGGAGTGGTGGTGGTGATGTTTGTTGAGTGATGGAGTGGTGGTGGTGATGTTTGTTGAGTGATGGAGTGGTGGTGGTGATGTTTGTTGAGTGATGGAGTGGTGGTGGTGATGTTTGTTGAGTGATGGAGTGGTGGTGGTGATGTTTGTTGAGTGATGGAGTGGTGGTGGTGATGTTTGTTGAGTGATGGAGTGGTGGTGGTGATGCAATGTTTACGTTTGGTAGTACTAGTGGTGGTGGTCGTGTTCATATATTGGTGGATGATGAGATGTAGTGGTGGTGATGAGGTTTGCTGGGTGATGTGGTGGTGATGTGTTGACGTTTGGTAGTACTGATGGTAGTGGTGATGTGTTGTTGGTGGTGGTGGTGATATTTGCTGGGTGATGTGGTGGTGATGTGTTGACGTTTGGTAGTACTGATGGTAGTGGTGATGTGTTGTTGGTGATATTTGCTGGGTGATGTGGTGGTGGTGCAATGTTGACTTTTTTAGTGGTGATGGTGTTGGTGGTGGTGGTGATGTTTGCTTAGTGATTTGATTGCAGTGGTGATGTTGCAATATTGACGTTGGTAGTGGGAGGGAGAAGGACTTTTGCATCATGATCTTTGGTGGATTGGAGTGTGTGAGTGATAGATGCATTATATCTATTCTGGCTATCACTAGACAATTTTAATCTACTTACAAGGTCCTCTAGGTACCGAAGGAGTAAAACCTTGCCCAATTAACCCTTACACTGATCTGTTATTCTGTCTTGGTGGTGAAATGGTTAGTGTTTAAGATTTATATGTGGTGACCCAGGTACGAATCTCGGGAAGATCACACGCTTTCATTAATTTAATCGGGAGGTGTTTAAGGTGGTGAGAGTTAAATTAATAAATTAGATTATAAACTTAATAAAATTTTCTATTAATTGCCAGAATAAAATTGACAGGTGTTACCGCATCCTGATCAGGTTAAAGGAAAAGTCAATTAAGGGGAGATGGGTCGTTTTTCTGGGCCCCCTTTTCCCTCATGTTTAGTCCCATCAGTTTAAAATTTTAAGACGTTTGGCACATTAGTTTGGCGATTAGAACACTTTTCACCCCATTTCGTTGTCAGTTTTAAGACCTTTCGTGCCATTTAGGTGTCTATTTTTAGCTGGCGAGCGATAGCAGGTCTGGTAAACACCTGCCAAGTACCACCTGCAAAACACCTGCCTAAACTACATTTCTATATACGACATTACTGTGTGTGAGCGTACGTGTGTATGTGTGTGTGTGTGTGTGTGTGTGTGTGTGCAAGCTTGAATTTGCATGTAGGTAAAGCGTGTGTTTGTGCGTGCATATACCGTATGTGATGGCAACAACATACATGTGTGTGTGTGTGTGTGTGTGTGTGTGTGTGTGTGTGTGTGTGTGTGCAAAAAGTGGTGTTCATGGTAGAAAGTGAGCCAGCTTGCCTGTGGCGCTGTGTACACCTGGCTCTGACACCCACACACACACACACACACACACATATGGTAACAAGCGAAAACATACACACACAAACACGGTAGCACACACACACACACACACACACACACACACACACACACACACACACACACACACACACACACACACACATACACACACATAATGTAATATAAGCAAGTACATAAACACAAAATAAAATTACACACACACACACACACACACACACACACACACACACACACACACACACACATGTATGCTATTGCTCCTATGTTATTGTCATCACATACGGTATATGCACAATCACACGCCTTATACCTACATGCAAATTCAGCTTGCACACACACATACACTCAGTTGTGTCGAATATAATATAGTAATGTAGCTTAGGCAGGTGTATTGCAGGTGGTTAGATAGATATAGATGGTTTTATAACTATATATATATATATATATATATATATATATATATGAGAGTGGGTGTCAAATTATATTTTGAAGCGTATCAAGAGTTTGGAGTTGTTTTGCGACAAATTTATGGGTTTTTTTCTTCTGAATCC
The DNA here is from genome assembly GCA_037953745.1 of Lithodes maja. NCBI lineage: Eukaryota > Metazoa > Arthropoda > Malacostraca > Decapoda > Lithodidae > Lithodes > Lithodes maja. Next base: position 16,217 of record JBAKBP010027897.1, on the reverse strand, counting down.
CCTGCTGTGTTTATATGTCGCCCCTCTCTACATAAAGGCACTCTCTATATGTCACCACTCAATACATAAAGGCACACTCTACATAAAGGCACTCTCTATATGTCACCACTCTCTACATAAAGGCACTCTCTATATGTCACCACTATCTACATAAAGGCACACTCTACATAAAGGCACTCTCTATATGTCGCCACTCTCTACATAAAGGCACACTCTACATAAAGGCACTCTCTTTTATGTCGCCACTCTCTACATAAAGGCACACTCTACATAAAGGCACTCTCTATATGTCACCACTCTCTACATAAAGGCACACTCTATATAAAGGTACTCTCTATATGTCACCACTCTCTACATAAAGGCACACTCTACATAAAGGCACACTCTACATAAAGGCACACTCTATATAAAGGCACTCTCTATATGTCACCACTCTCTACATAAAGGCACACTCTATATAAAGGCACTCTCTATATGTCACCACTATCTACATAAAGGCACACTCTACATAAAGGCACTCTCTATAATGTCACCACTCTCTACATAAAGGCACACTCTATATAAAGGCACTCTCTATATGTCGCCACTCTCTACATAAAGGCACACTCTATATAAAGGCACTCTCTATATGTCACCACTCTCTATATAAAGGCACTCTCTATATAAAGGTACTCTCTATATGTCACCACTCTCTATATAAAGGCACTCTCTATATATCACCACTCTCTATATAAAGGCACACTCTATAAAAAGGCACTCTCTATATAAAGGCACTCTCTATATGCCGCGACTCTCTACATAAAGGCACACTCTATATAAAGGCACACTCTATATAAAGGCACTCTCTATATGTCACCACTCTCTACATAAAGGCACACTCTATATAAAGGCACTCTCTATATATCGCCACTTTCTACACAGGCACTATACTGGCACTACCCATATAAAGGCACTCTATATAAAGGCACCCTCTATATATATAGGCACCCTCTATTATAAAGGCTTATCGTGGGTGCAGGTGTCCTTTAAAATTAGGTGGTTAGGACCATTTAACCTTCAGGTGTACAGAGCGGGTGCTGGCATATGACCCCTCACTCTCTCTCTCTCTCTCTCTCTCTCTCTCTCTCTCTCTCTCTCTCTCTCTCTCAGTTATATTCACATTCTCAGTCGTTTTCATAATTTGTTTATGTTCTTAGGTCAAGGTGTTAGTGCATGTGGTAATGGGTGTGTGTTAGAGAGAGAGTACAAAGGTACAAAGGAAATCAAGCAATAACAGGTCTATTGACCCTTCTAGGCTGCTTGTCCTCCAAAACACTGAGGATCAAGTGTCCAAACAGTGGTTTAGAGTGGGTAAGGGAACTTTGGAAAGGGAACTACTGCCCTGGAACTAATGTCCGTGGCAGGATTGGGAAGTTAGTAGGGGACAGATGGGTTAGTAACTGAGGGGGGGATAAAATAAAGTTATTCATTTACAAACGCAGTCAGTCAGTCGCGGGTTTGATGCGAGATATTTGTCTAGGCGAAATTTAAATGAATCAACGGTGCTGCAGTCTATGACATCTCGGGGAAGCCCATTCCATAAGTTGACAACTCGATTGAAGAAGAAATGTTTAGCTTCGTGTAAGTTAAAAGATTTACGAATAATTTTGCACCCGTTTCCCCGCGTGTAATTAGATTGGTCGATTGTGAAGTACTTACTACAGTTCATATTGTCGATGCCTTTGATGATTTTGAGAGAGAGAGAGAGAGTCTGAGTAAGTGTATATGCCTGTATCTGTGTATATGGTTAGTCTTGTGTGTGTGTGTGTGTGTTACTCAGTTACTCAGTTACTTGTTCGTCAAGGGGAATCCACGCAATGCGAGCTAAGCTCATTATTATCGCGCCTCCTTAACTGGGAATGTATTGCGTGAAATGCATGTTAAGTGTTTTATGTACTGTTGGAATGGCTGTGGATGTGTGTGTAGTCTGTATTTTAGCCAATTGGCGACATCGGAAACGAAGGCTTAGGGTGGATCTGTATGGTACCATTCTCACTATAGACGGTACCGTCTCGCCCGAAGGCTTAGGTAGCCATCAGCTTAGGTGAACCATATGATACCCATCTCGCCTTGTACCATTTTTGCCAACCCCAGATGGGACGTCACAACGTCGTCCACTTATTCCAGGTACCTATTTACAGCTAGGTGAACTGAGGCTAACACATGAAAGGAGACAAGCCCAATTTGTCTCCGCCCGGCCGGGGATTGAACCCCCGACCCCTCGTGTGTGAGACGAGAGCTCTACCTACTAGGCTACAGGCTACAGGTGTGTGTGTGTGTGTGTGTGTGTGTGTATATAATTATAAAGTATGTGAATGTGTGTGTGTGTGTGTGTGTGTATTTGTGTGTGTAACCTTTCTCTTTCCCCCAGGCTCCATGTAGGGTAGTATTACGATCCCCGTCCTCCATTGGCTCCCGTACAATGCCTCTTGACTACGGTGTCCTCAATTTGCTACCTGGCCACGATTTTAGGACCTTCATTTTTGTATTTGGTTATATTAAAACTGTCTGAGTCGTGAGGTAATGTAACAGAGAGAGAGAGAGAGAAAGAGAGGTCAGAGATAAGCCTCCATGGTGTTTAAGGATGACTTGGCAACACTGGTTCGAGTCCCCAGTGACCCCTTTATGCATAGAGGTTCTTCCGAAGCTGAATAATATCGTGTTGTGGTAGATCTTCTCAAAGCCGGTACTGAATTCAAACTGAAATGGACATTTACCCTTTCAAAATCCGACCATGGATTTGTTTTAAATTTTCTGACTATTATTAGACGATTTTATGCCAATGTGTGTGTGTTGGCTATGACCCTTTTTTTTTTCTCTCTCTCTCTCTCTCTCTCTCTCTCTCTCTCTCTCTCTCTCTCTCTCTCTCTCTGTGTAATCCTTTCATTAACCCCTTTCGTGATAATTATGTTGATCCGTGTTGGTCGTGAACATATTCGGCGGACTGTACACACACACACACACACACACACACACACACACACACACGGTCACGGTGGCCGAGCGCGCTTAGTACTCTGTATTGGGAGTGCTAGCCCTGGTGTCGGGGGTTCGATCCCACGCGCCGGCAGGGGAGGTTCTCTCAAAAACTTTCACTGGCCGTGAAGGCAAGGTCTGGAAGGACCGTCTCGGGGGACCCGCAAAGTCTCCTGCCCACTTCCTACTCCCTTGGGGGTATGTAGGCGCTCTCGTTAGCAGCCAGGATCAGTCTGTTGATCACTTAGGTTAAGATATAGGTTAAGTCTGTGTATTTTCAGCCCCATTGGCTGCCGGCTTGAAATAAACCGATTATTATTATTATTATTATTATTACACACACACACACACACACACACACACACACACATCACACCGTAGCCCCCGGGGATAAGTGAAAGTGGAGAGAGAGAGAGAGAGAGAGAGAGAGAGAGAGAGAGAGAGAGAGAGAGAGAGAGCGTGCGTGGTCAGGACTTGATACTAGTAGTCAACATACCCTAAATATAGTATAGGGTAAGAAATGGATTGCATGGAAAAGTGAAAGTGCAGAAAGATAGATACCATATAGATACCGATTTAATTGATTAACACACGCACAAACCTACACGTGGGTGAAGAATACATACATACATACACACATACACACGCACATACACACAACATACCCCCATAATCAAACCGTACACACAAAAGCATACACATACACTAGTATCCACACACACACACACACACACACACACTACCAGAGAGAGAGAGAGAGAGAGAGAGAGAGAATCTAAGTGGCTTGGAGTGAAAGTGCTGTGGACGGACGGGCCAAGAGAGTGGATGTGTGTGTACGTATGTGTGTTTGTGTGCGTGTGTACGTATGTGTGTGTGTTTACGTACAGTATGTTTTTGTGTTCGTATATATGTGTATGTATGTGTGCATACGTACCGGTATGTGTACGTGTGTGTTTGTGTGTAGGTGTATATGTGTGTATATATGTATGTTTATGTACCTGCGTGTGTATGTTACGTGTGTGTGTGTGTGTGTGTAGGTGTATATGTGTGTATATATGTATGTTTATGTACCTGCGTGTGTATGTTACGTGTGTATGTGTGTGTGTGTGTATCGCTGATGAAACCCGTCCAGTTCGCAAGGTAAGTACAGTCACTCCTGATAGTTCCGTGGTCTCAGATTTATATTATGCAAGTACCGGTATCTGTGTAGCGTGTAAGTTGATATAGCCATGTAATTGTATATAGATTAATTAAATTAGTATACATTATTTATATGCATGGAACTGTGTACTCCTTAACCCCTTCTGTACCGGCAACGACTTTTAAATTCTTCTTCTTATTATTATTATTATTATTATCATCATGTTTTCATTCTCCTCCCTAGACCACCTCTAAGATTAACAGACTGAGATTAATTTGCATTTGCGGTAAAAAGAAAAAAAAAAATATGCCGGCTCGGTTCCTCCTAAATTGCAGGCTCGCTATCGATTGCCACGAAAAAATCGACACCCAAATGGCACGAAAGGTCTTAAAATCGCCAAACGAACGTTTTAAATGTCTTAATGTCAAAACTGCACATCTTCTTAAAGGGAGGCAGACCGTTTTTTCTGGACCCCCTTCTCCCTCATATTTAGCCCCACTAGTTTTCAGATTATAAGACGTTCGGCCCATTAGTTTGGCGATTTTAACACCTTTCGCCCCATTTCGTTGTCAATTTTAAGACCTTTCGTGCCATTTAGGTGTCGATTATTTCTTGGCGAGCGATAGCGAGTCTGCAATTTTAAGAAGAACCGGCCTTCGGCCGGCACATTTTTCTACCGAAAAATGTACAAATTTATCTTGAAGGGGGGTCTAGGGGGTGTTTTTCTAAGCTTGATGGAGGTCTAGGGAGGAAACTAAAAAAATATATGAATAAATGAATTAATAGACCAAACAAACGGTCTTCCTCCCATTAATATAGCTAGCATATAATTAAAGAGGCGTCGCCGTTACAGAGGGCTTAATATGGCTAAACGTTTTTATTTACTTTTTCATCGGGATAACTTCGATGTCCGTTCAATGATTAGGCGGTTGTTCTGGCTTTGCTCGCGTCTGATTTAAGGTTTTATTATAATGTTGATGTTATGTAACTTCTGTTGTATATCGATTACGAGCGTATTAATTAAAGTTCCTCGTAAATACCGCTCGTTGTGATGCCTTTCTTAGTGTTTAATATAGGCTTGAGTTTGTGCAAAAACATGTTTGTGTGTTTTTATATTTGTTTTGTTTGTAGATGTACGTCTTGTGCTGCAATTAATGTGTGTGTAGATGTGTTTGTGTAGATGTGTTTGTGAAGATGCTTGTATGTAGTTGTGTGTGTAGACGCGTGTGTGTGTGTAGCTATGTGTAAAAGTAGATGTGTGTATGTGTAGATGTATGTATGTATGTATAGACGAGTGTCCGCAAGTGTATACTGGCGCGTGTTTATGTGTGTCGTCGATTGAGCGTACAAACCCGAGTACACAGACCCAACTCACTGGACGTCAACACACCAGATATTGAGCATTGTTCGGGAGTTATTATGCGGACGTGAAAGTACCATCGGGAAATTCAACTATACTCCGTTTCTTTTCAACTGACGGAAAATTGCAAAGTTCCCATCAAGATATCTCGGTTATTATGAAGATTGTGTGGTGATAGATGGCGCAAATTGTGAAAACGTGGCAAGGTCTCCACTTGAGGGATTTTTTGCTTGACCCCTTTCTCCCTAATGGTTAGCCCCATTGCTTTTGAGATTTTAAGACGTTTGCCCCACTAGTTTGGTGATTTTAAGAATTTCCGCCCCATTCTGTCAATTTTAAGACCTTTCGTGCAATTTAGGTGTCGATTTTATCCTGGCGAACGATAGCGAGCCTGTAATTTAAGAGTAACCGGCCTTTGGCCGGGACAAATTAATCTTGAAAGGGGGTCAAGGGGGTGACATTTTAAGATTGCTGGAGGAGTAGGAAACAAACTAGAAACGGGCTTAAAACGATGCAGAAACATAGTAGATTCATGTTTTTCCAAATGTTTCTACTAAATAGGAAGACTTGGCTAGGGAATATGTGTATAAATTGACAGCTCATTTGCTCTAGCCCGTTTTGAGTTACAGAGGTTAGAGGTTACGATTTCTGCCCAACCTACAACGAACGGACTATAGTCGAAATGACAAGAGTCTGTTTTATCCAAGGGTGTCGAACTAATGGAACAATCTCCACTAAACAGCTATTGAGTGATCTGGGAACGCTGTTTCTTTACAACTGGCGGTAATTTGAAAAGTTCCCATCAAGATTTTGAAGATGTTGTCGTGAAATATGGTGCAAATTATATAAAACTTGGCCTTAGTCATTATGGTGTGGCGATATAGTAGTCTCATATTAGCTGCTAAGGGATTCAATTCACCGTCAGATGAAATGAAACCGAATATAGCTTCGACTCTCCCAACAGAGAGTCAAAACTAGCGTCTTTATAACCATAACATAGTGTTGCGTACTATAAATATAACTAAATGACCTCTCTTAGGTTTTTCTAAGCTTAATAATAATAATAATAATAATAATAATAATAATAATAACAATAATAATAACAATAAATGTATCTTTATCCTAAAATTTATCCTTAAAGTTGACCTACTGAGATTTGCTCATATTAATTATGTAGATGGATGATCGTGAATTTATGTAGCCTACGTACAGTCGTGCTAATAAGTGATGTCTCGGCACCAAGTATGTTTTGATCAATAATTTGGTATCAGCAATATCTAAGCTTCATTTCTTCATATCGAGTGAAATATACACACATTTTCCTACACTTACCCATCCTATTCAACATCTGACAGACATTAATACAGCACAGAGCAAGCCAAACGTAATACCAGCTGGGACATGACTTATTAGCACGACTGTATATCTGTAGATGGGTGTAACTGACTTATTTTATGTGTAAGAAGGGGATGAGTTATGAGTGTGTATATGAAGTCTTAGGTGTGTGTAAGAGAGGTAATGTGTGTGTGTGTGTATCTGATTTGTGAGCATGTATATGCGATATGTGAGTGTACATTATATGCGATGTGTGAGTGTATATGCGATGTGTGTGTGCATGTGCGATGTGTCTGTGTATATGCAATGTGTGAATGTGTATATGTGATGTGTGTATATGTACAGTATATGCGATGTGTGAGTGTACAGTATATGCGATGTGTGTGTGTATATGCGATGTGTGTGTGTATATGCAATGTGTGAATGTACATATGTGATGTGTGTATATGTACAGTATATGCGCTGTGTGTATATGCAATGTGTGTGTGTATATGCGATGTGTGAATGTGTATATGCGTTGTGTGTATATGTACAGTATATGCGATGTGTGTATATGCGATGTGTGAATATGTACAGTATATGCGATGTGTGTATATGCGATTTGTGTATATGTACAGTATATGCGATGTGTGTATATGTACAGTATATATTTTTTTTTCTATGTGATTGAGGGAGGCAAAAGGTAGAACTGCCTATAGCGAGTGCCTCCCCCATAGTTGAAAGAGTGACAGGGCCAAAATCAAGGGACGTTCGAGCCAAAATGCCTGGACACACGGAGTTTGAAGCAATTTAAGTCATAGGAAGAGGGAAAGACTGATTCTGGGAGAGAGTTCCAGAGCTCAGCTGTTGAGTAGAAGAAAGTTTGAGAGTAACGTTTCACTCTTGGGTTGGAGAGTTGCACATAGTAGGGGTGGGATTGAGTTGCAAGACGGGTACCACGTGCCCTACGTAAAGGAGGTGGTATACACTGGGAAAGCTCTGAGGAACACTGATTATTATAGTAGCGATAGAATAGCGAGAGAGATGCAACATTGCATCATTGCATATGCGATGTATGAGTGTGTATTAGTGTGTATATGCGATTTTTGTGTGTATATGCGGTGTATGTGTGTGTGTGTATATATGCGTGGTGTGTGTATGCGATGAGTGTGTGTGTGTGTGTGTGTGTGTGTGTATGTGTGTGTGTATGTGTGAGAGGTGAAGGCCAGTCCCCGGGAGAAAGCTTGACCACCGTCGTATATGTCAATTACCGGACAGTGTCGCCAATATCTGTCTGTCTCTGTCTGTCTCAGGTGTCTTGTGTTGTGTGTGTGTTGTTGTTGCTTGTTCTGCTTAAGTGGGTGTGTGTGTGTGTGTGTGTGTGTATCTTGTGTCGTATATGTCATTGTCGCCACTACCTGTCTGCCCTCTGTGTGTTTGTGTTGAAGTACAGTATATGTGTGGGTTTTTTTTTTGTAGTGTTTTTCATATTTTTGTCATTGTGCTTATATGTATGAGTGGGATTGTGTATTGTGTGGGTGCTTTGTGTTGTGCTTGTGTTGTATATTGTTTGTGTGCATGAGTGATGTGTATATTGTGAGTGCCTTGGATGGTGTAGGTATTGTATATTGTCCTTGTGTGTTTGAATGTTATTGTGTGTATTACTTGTGTTGTGTGTGTGTGTGTGTGTGTGTGTGTGTGTGTGTGTGTGTGTGTGGATGATCTGTGTGCTGTGTTGTGTGTTTATTATGTTGAAGTGTCAGTATGTGTGGGTTATGTGATTATGATGTATTGTGCTATCTGTAATTTGTTGAAGCATAGACTACAGTTGATATGGACTTGACACGAAAATGGAATTTTGCAGTAAGGGACCCAAAATCCCAAGTTGGAACCTCGAAACCGCGAAACTGTGATATTTTCGCGGTTTCGAGGTTCGAACTTGGGGGTTCGGTCTCCGATTTTGGGTCCCTTACTGAAAAGTTCCATTTTCGTGTCAAGTCCAGATCTACTGTAGCCTATGGTTGAAGTATTCCTTTGTGTGTGTGTGTGTGTGTGTGTGTGTGTGTGTGTGTTTGCTTTGTGCTTGTGTTTTACATTGCTTGTATTGTGTTTGTGTGTAGGAGTGTGATTGCATAATATGTGAATTCTTTCTTCATTATGTTTAGGAGTGTGTGGGCGTGTTTTGTTGTGGAAGGTCTTTTATTTTTGCTGTATCCTAAAGTTTTGGATTTGTGCATGTGTATGGGCAATCTTACATTATCAATTTATCTATTCTATTTTATTTTAATGAAAGTTATCAGCCTATCACGACCTGTTTACTAGGAGAGCTAAGCGAACGACCTTCTAGAACTGCGTGCCTCAAATGACCCGAGATACAGGCCCTTTTCATTCGGATTATTTCCTGTTTGTCTTGATAGCAGCTTGTGTCTTCCGGTTGTCTCGAAATTCCTGACCCAAACATCTGCTGGCTTTAATTTTCTTCTTCCCACATATTATTGTTTTTGTCTTGATAGTTGTTTGTTTGTCTTCATATTTGTTTTTATTTTGTTATGCCTTGATTTTTTTTCTTTTTTTGTCTTCCACTTGTCTTGAAATTCCTGACCCAAACATCTGCCGACTTTCATTTTCTTCTTCCCACTTAATCTTGTTTTTGTCTTGATAGTTGATTTTGTCTTGATAGTTGTTTTTGTCTTGATAGCAGCTCGTGTCTTCCGGTTGTCTTGAAATTCCTGACCCAAACATCTGATGGCTTTCATTGTCTTCCCCGATCTTCTCCTTGCGCTAAATTGTTCTCGTATCCATCTGCTAGCTATCTTTATGCTAACATTTTCTGCGCTGAAATGATTTAGTTTACAGCTGGCTATAAGTAACCCATGGAGTACCCGATGGCGGCCTTTTCATCATACTCTGGCAACTATTAGACGATTTTATTCTGCTTAGGAAGGGCGTCTACCCATTAAAATGCTAAAGACTATTTCAAATAATCCTTTTTGCTACCATGTATCCATACTAAGCTTCATAAAATCGTCTAAATGTAGCTAAAATTCAATTAAAGAAAACGTCGCCGGTACAGTTTTGTTTTCTTTTTTTCATCTGGCTAAATTAATTCAGTTATACTGAAAATCCATTGCGTTCATTATTATCCTCTGCGTAGATTGGTCTCAGTTGCTGTCTTTACACTGTCATATATTTCCACCTACGTGTTTGATTTGTCTCAGTTGCTGTCTTTACACCGTCATATATTTCCACCTACGTGTTTGATTGGTCTCAGTTGCTGTCTTTACACCGTCATATATTTCCACCTACGTGTTTGATTGGTCTCAGTTGCTGTCTTCATACTGTCATATATTTCCACCTACGTGTTTGATTGGTCTCAGTTGCTGTCTTCATACTGTCATATATTTCCACCTACGTGTTTGATTGGTCTCAGTTGCTGTCTTCATACTGTCATATATTTCCACCTACGTGTTTGATTGGTCTCAGTTGCTGTCTTCATACTGTCATATATTTCCACCTACGTGTTTGATTGGTCTCAGTTGCTGTCTTTACACCGTCATATATTTCCACCTACGTGTTTGATTGGTCTCAGTTGCTGTCTTCATACTGTCATATATTTCCACCTACGTGTTTGATTGGTCTCAGTTGCTGTCTTCATACTGTCATATATTTCCACCTACGTGTTTGATTGGTCTCAGTTGCTGTCTTCATACTGTCATATATTTCCACCTACGTGTTTGATTGGTCTCAGTTGCTGTCTTCATACTGTCATATATTTCCACCTACGTGTTTGATTGGTCTCAGTTGCTGTCTTCATACTGTCATATATTTCCACCTACGTGTTTGATTGGTCTCAGTTGCTGTCTTCATACTGTCATATATTTCCACCTACGTGTTTATTTATTTTTGTTTTGTTTTCTAGTGTTATTAATGTTGACATTTAATTCCTCGTGACCATCTGGTTAAGCCGTGACCTTCACCACGAACTTCCGACTGCACTGAAGTCACCCCAAGTCGCTATCTTAATAACATGTTTTCTTTAGTTTTATTCCACTAATGTCTGAAAACAGTATGCAAAGTCTACCGAGGTCTCATTATCCAGTTGTTAATTACCTCCGCCAACAAAGTTAAAGGAGAATATGTTGTTGCCTCCATTTGTCTGTAAACAAGATAATATGGTCTCACAAAGTTATAAACCGATGTTCACGAAAAAAATGGTGGGCAGAGAGGAAATGCGCCAAGGAAGATTGGATTCTATTTAAGAGGCAATTGACCACTCGAGTTTCAAGCTATAAGGAAGTTGGATCCGTAAGCATCAATTTTAAACGGAAATGCAATACTAATGTAGGTATTTGAAGGATCGGAAGCATGTTGAATTTGATTTTATGTATTTATAAATATAATACAGCCGCATTTTAGCTGGTAATTCTGCTAAATATCGTTGTCTACAGCTTCAACTTCCATATATCCTGAAACTCGCAGGTGGTCAATTGGTAGAACGCATGCCTCCGCCAGGGTGGGTGGAGGTATGAGCTTTCCCGAAATCCCTTTTTTGTCTTAACTACTGGATTCGACTTTCATTTTACTGTCGGCTACCAATCACCTGCACAAGTAGAAGACAAAATCTCTCTCTCTCTCTCTCTCTCTCTCTCTCTCTCTCTCTCTCTCTCTCTCTCTCTCTCTCTTGAAATTGTGCTCGGTGAATAACGGAAAAAAATAACTCCGGCATGTGAATAAAAATATTGTTTCAAATTATTTAATCATCGTCAAAACATTTCACTCTCGGCAATTGACCACTTGCGAGCTTCAGGGTATAAGGAAGTTGGAGCCGTGAACATCGATATTAAAGAAGAAAAAAAAAAAAATAATGAGGGTTTCTAATGGATAAAAGTATGATCCATTATATATATTTATTAACCCTCCGACATATGACGCGATTTTGATCCTATTAGGGATACTTTAAAGCCTTTGTTACCATCAGGGGTATTTAGAAACCTTTAGCTTAGTTACTTCAACCTCTGCAGTTGTCTTTGAGTTAGCTGTGGGCAGAACACTAATTTTGGAGAGGTAATTTTAACAGTGAGAGAACTCTATTTCTTATTGCTAATCTGGCAACCTCTGCGTCATATGAGTCTGAAGGGGTTAATGTATTATGACCTGACTTTAGCTGGTCATACTGATAAATATGGATGGCTACAGCTCCAACTTCCTTATAGACCAAAGCTCGCAAGTGGTCAATTGTACAGTAGCAGTTAGTAATGCCGATATAATTTAAGGTCTCGACAAATTAAAGGAACCTCCAAAATACCAATATCCGGTAGAGCATTGACAAGGAGATTCAATTAAGGGCAGATATCCACTTGAGGGACTTTTTTCTGGACCCCTTTCTCTCTCATGTCTAGCCCCATTGCTTTTGAGATTTTAAGATGTTTGCCCCATTAGTTTGACGATTTTAAGAAGTTTCACCCCCTTTTATGTCACTTTTAAGACCTTTCGTCCCATTTAGGTGTCGATTTTTTCCTGGCGAGCGATAGCGAGCCTGTAATTTAAGAGGAATTTCGGCCGGGACATTTTTCTACCGAAAAATGTACAAATTTATCTTGAAAAAGGGTCAAGGGGGTGTAATTTCAAGCTTGAGGGAAGTCTAGGAAACACACTAATAACCTGCCCTTAAACTCGCGACCGCTTCAAATAAGTATGTAACAAAATTATCTACTGCGACTGTACAGCTCTCCGTATTTTTTCCCTCTAGGCTGATTATTTCTAGTTTGCCTTGACTTCCATACTTTGCGTTCCTGCTTTTAATTCCTGCCTCTACGCAGTTCGTGAGCTTCGTGTCCTCTAAAGCTGGTATCACACGAGCCTATTTTAAGTCAACGTTCGATGATCAACGTTTTTCCGGCAACATTTGTTTTAGTCAACATTCGATGATCAACGTTTTTCCGGCAACATTTTTTTTAGTCAACATTCGATGATCAACGTTTTTCCGGCAACATTTCTGGAATATTGCGCCCTGGTATAGGCAACTAGGCTGATGATGGATGAATTTAGGTAACTGAAATCATTTAAAAGTTGACCTCACAAGCTGCCAGACCAGTGTTGAGGATAAATGTTGGGGGAAAAAGCGCTCGTGTGATACCGTGCTTCTTCATTGTCTCTTTCCAATTGACCACTCGCGGATTTGAGGTTATTAAGCAGTTTGAGCCGTAAACATCACTATTAACCCTTTCAAGCTCCAAAACGCATTTCTTTTTTATTTTCTGGTAATTATTAGACGATTTTATTCAGATTAGGCAGGGTATAATTATGGAAGTCAGAGGGTTGATTGAGATAGTCTTTACCCTTTTAATACCCACAGATCCTTCCTAAGCTGCATAAAATCGTCTAATGATAGCCCAAATATACTGCTAAAACGCTTCAGAGCTTCAAAGGGTTAAGCACAATTGCACTAATTATATAAGTTTCTGAAGGATTAAAAGCATGTTGAATTGGGTTTTATGAAGTTTCTGAAGGATTAAAAGCATGTTGAATTGGGTTTTATGAAGTTTCTGAAGGATTAAAAGCATGTTGAATTGGGTTTTATGAAGTTTCTGAAGGATTAAAAGCATGTTGAATTGGGTTTTGTGTATTCATAAATTTAATCAACCCGTATTATAGCTCGTAATTCTGCTAAATATCGAGCGATAGCGAACCTGTAATTTCGTACATTTGTAAAATAGTCTACCGAAAAATGTAAACAATTACTTTGGAGGAGGGTCTGGGGGGGGGGGGGGAGGTTCAGATTGATATAGGTCTAGGGAGCAAACCAAAACACATATATAATTATAATTATACAAAATAGAAATACAATTGACTATAACCCTCCTTAAGCCGGTATCACACGAGAGCTTTCATAGTCAACATTCGATGATCAACATTTTTCTGGCAACATTTCTGGAATATTTTACACTGGTATCGGAAACTAGACTGATGGTAGATGAATTTCGGTGACAGAAATATTCAGTGTGTTCCCTAGACCTCCAGATGAAGTATTGAGGGATAAGCCTTTACAACGGCACCTCAAAAAATGTCATCCTTGCGCAGGGGCCACGGTAATCTTCGCTGTATCGTTCCAATTTTAGTATATGTACTGCCGAAGCAAGTAGCTTAAAATTACACCCCCTTGACCCCTTTCAAGATAAATTTGTACATTTTTCGGTAGAAAAATGTCCAGGCCGAAGGCCGGTTCCTCTTAAATTACAGGCTCGCTATCGCTCGCCAGGAAAAGATTGACACCTATATGGCACGAAAGGTCTTAACATTGACGTAAATGGGGCGAAAGTTCTTAAAATCGACAAATTAATGGGGCGAACGTGTTAAAATCTCAAAAGCAATGGGGCTAAACATGAAGGAGAAAGGAATCCAGAAAAAATCCCTCAAGTGGAAATCTCCCCTTAACCCGGCTTGTGTTGGAATGCCCCTTCTATCCCACGCAAGGGCTGATATGCCAAACATTAATTCTCTACTTGCTGTGACTTCCTCCCACAACCACATTAAATACATAAAAGATTACATACGACCTTGTTCACTTCTCATTCTCTTTCTCTCTCTCTCTCTCTCTCTCTCTCTCTCTCTCTCTCTCTCTCTCTCTCTCTCTCTCTCTCTCTCTCTCTCTCTCTCTCTCCTTTCCTTCCACTTTTCCTTACTCTCAGGTTTGCTATCTCTACTTGAAATAAGTACGGACAACCTCGCTCGGATCGTAAGGTCTGTGTGGCCAGTATTGATATGTAAGTGTCATTTTTCTCTCTCTCTCTCTCTCTCTCTCTCTCTCTCTCTCTCTCTCTCTCTCTCTCTCTCTCTCTCTCTCTCTCTCTCTCTCCTTGATCCTGACTTCCTTTCTCTACCTCTCCCTGCATTTCACCTCATGTACTAAATTGTGTAACCTTCATTTAATCGTCCCCACTTCCATTTGTAAGCTCATTAATTTCTCGTTATGTTAGTTTGTAATTTGTAACTATAAATAATGATCTTGAACTCTCCCCCCCTGCCCCCCCCCCTGCCCCCTCCCCCTTCTTCTGTTTCTGTTCCTCCCCTTCCTGTTTCTCTCCATCCTTCTTCTGTTTCTCTTCCTCCCCTCCCTGTTTCTCTCCATCCTTCTTCTGTTTCTCTTCCTCCCCTTCCTGTTTCTCTCCATCCTTCTTCTGTTTCTGTTCATCCTTCTTCTGTTTCTCTCCATCCTTCTTCTGTTTCTGTTCCTCCCCTTCCTGTTTCTCTCCATCCTTCTTCTGTTTCTCTTCCTCCCCTTCCTGTTTCTCTCCATCCTTCTTCTGTTTCTCTTCCTCCCTCTTCCTGTTTCTCTCTATCCTTCTTCTGTTTCTGTTCCTCCCCTTCCTGTTTCTCTCCATCCTTCTTATGTTTCTCTTCCTCCCCTTCCTGTTTCTCTCCATCCTTCTTCTGTTTCTCTCCATCCTTCTTCTGTTTCTGTTCCTCCCTTCCTGTTTCTCTCCATCCTTCTTCTGTTTCTCTTCGTCCCCTTCCTGTTTCTCCTAGTCCATTTTGAGTTATGAGAGGTTAGGGGTGACGATTTCTGCCCACCCTATAATGAACACACTATAATAACCCAATATGTACCAATTAAACTTCCTTGAATAATAATTACCGAGACATAATTATGCCTCCAGGATCGAATTTGATCTGATACTGTTCATCACATTGTCTTATCTATGTTTTTCTTTTTGCAGGTATGTTGGCTTCCGCATAAATCTGAGTCAAGGCGCCTGGCGGTATGTTATCTGTTTATATATTTATTTATTTGTATTTTATTTTCTATTATATTTTAACAGGCTATATGTGCTATTAGGAATACCTGTGTAGCATTGTTTTGCCTATATTCAATGGTTCTATTGCTGAGAGCTATCCAGTTTAATTAAGAATTGCGCTTCAGTTGAAAAAATTCCTAGTATATATTATATAGTATTTCAACACTGTAGTTATGTATTGCACCATGCATACTCTTCCGTTTAGAAGTATCTCTCTGGATTGGACAGCAAGTTCTCTAATTAACTACACTGTACGTACATATATGCACACTTAATTGTAACACAAAGGGTATACGTAAACAGTGTTCTTGGTTTATATATTCAAATTAGAACACATAAACGATTAGAACACATAAACGATTAGAACACATAAACGATTAGAACACATAAACGATTAGAACACATAAACGATTAGAACACATAAACGATTAGAACACATAAACGATTAAATCACTATGTATGTCGTTCTTGTTAACATCCAGTGGTTATGTTTACAGTGCAACCCTGGTCAGTACAGCCAGTGGAAATGTGACGGACTATAATTACTCTGATTTAATTATTTATTTATTGATTATCATTATTATTATTATAG
>JBAKBP010027896.1:27500-29427 GCA_037953745.1 Lithodes maja | reverse complement strand
CTGCCATCTTATGAGCTTAATAATACATCAGAACGAACATAATACGATAAACAAAGCACATACAAACAACACTACTATCACACACATAATCGACAAAAACAACACCAATAATAAAAGTAAGAAAAACAACGAAAATAGTATAACAACTACAAAACAACAAGACTAGCAAAATCTTCAATGTATAAAAACAACAACAACATCAACTCACCTTTCAGAAGACAGAGGTATTTAAGTATAGTTGTAAGCAGCGTAAAACTTCCATGTTGACTCTATAATTTGAGTTCGTTAATACTTATAATAAATTCACTAGAGTCCTTGTCAACACTCTTTTAATCATTGTTCAATATCGGGCTTCCAATTAAGCACTTGTATACTTGTAGGGTATATTTCGTTCAATGTAGGGGTTCTCTAAATCGTCTTATAATTGTCTTATAATTAATTATGTTCCTTCCATGTAGGGGTTCTCTAAATTTGTCTTATATTGGATCAATTTGTGCGTTAATGATATGTTTTCACTGTCTGTTTTCACTTTGACCACTTAGAATTGGTATTTAATATCGGAGAAAACGTTTTTTATCTTAGTTAAATATTTGTTCTGACACTTGTATTTGTTCAGAGCTGTGTTTACTTTTAGACGATCTTTGTTCAGCAGCAGTATATAATCACCTTAAAGGAAAACAGTAAAATTAATCCGCTAATGTCTACCTTAATTATATTTTCCATGTATAATCAGTGAATTGACATAAATAACTAACACAATATCTTATAAAATGTAAATAATCAGTTGGAGACCACTTTCTTAACTTAGGCTAACTACGTGAAGAGTTAAAACAAATCTTAAGGGAGATGGTTCACTTTTTGGGCGATGTTTGCATGTATTCATTATTTTTCTAGTTTCCTCCCTAGACCTCCATCAAATGAAAAAAAAAAACATCCATTAGATCCCCCTTCTAGATTAATTTGTAAATTTTTCGGTAGAAAAATTTCCCGGTTTCTTCCAACATTACAGGCTCACTATCATTCGCCAGGGAAATAATTGACACCTAAATAGCATGAATGGTCTAAATATTGACGAAGAAATGGGGCAAAAGGTCTTAAAATCGACTAACTAATGGGGCAAACATCTTAACATCTGAAAACTAAGGGGCTAAACATGAGGGAGAAAGTGGTCCAGAAAACCGGCCCATCCCCCCTAAAGGGGAGATGGGCGTTTATATGTGCTCACTTTTTTGTTGTTGTTCTCCCCCCCCCCCCCCCGTAGACCTCCACCATGCTGTAATAAACACCCTCTAGAGCCCCCCCCCCCCCCCCCTGCAAGATAAATGTATGCATCTTAATATTGACAAAGACATGGGGCGAAAGGTGTTAAAATCGCCCAACTAACGGGCCGAACGTCGTATAATCTCAAAGCAAATGGGGCCATAACACGAGGGAGAAAGGGGACCAGAAAGACGACCCATCTCCCCTTAAAGGAAAGCCGAGTCCCTTCTGTTCAACCCTTTCAGTACCGGTGACGCCCATATCAATTTATTCTGGCTACTGTTAGACGATTTTATTCAGTGCCTCCAGCAATTAACAGGCGTCGAACTATCTCAACCAACCCTTTTAACTACCACAGCTCCATCCTAAGCTGCATAATACCGTCTAAATATAGCTAGAATAAAACACAACACACGTCGCTGGTACTCAAAGGGTTTATCTTCGTCGTTGTGTATGCCAAGATAAACATCGTGGTTTATAGTTCAAATTATGTCTTTGGGAGTGGATATCAATAAATGCCCAACATTTCACAATTACACTTACAAATTAATCTCACCTCAGACAAATAATAATAGATCAATAATAATAAATAAATATATATATTAATAAAATATATGAATATATATAACTCACTTCACTTAAATAAATTCAATAAAGTTGCAAGTTA
>JBAKBP010027896.1:0-22500 GCA_037953745.1 Lithodes maja | reverse complement strand
GAGGACTGACCCACCTGTAGGAAGAAACATGCCCCCTGGGTCCCGCAACACTGCAACCAGGCTTGCCAAGGAGCAACAGGACTACCTCAAGACATACTTCTCTTCCCCTCAAGGATCTGTGGGTTGGCAGGATGACCGTATTTAGGTGAGTGAGGGTTTTCCCTGTTTATTTTATATTTTTCTGTATATTTCAGTTTCATCTTAAAAATTTGTTATAGAGTTTTTGCCAGTTTGGTAAGTATTGTAGTTTTATAAGTTACTTTTGATGTTTTGTAAAGTTTGTAGGTTTTTCCATATATTTTGTATTGTATAGTTTCAATTTTCCTTTAAGTACTTTTATAGTTCCCTGCTTATTTTATCTTTATCTTTTAGTGTTATATTTCAATCACGTTGTTAATTGTTTCAATGTTTCATTTGTTTTGTACTGTTTATTTTATTTTATTTTCCATGATTTTTCATATTTATTATTAACCATATTATCAGTAATTTTTTTTCAATTAGTCTTTTCTTTTTTATTACCTTCAGGATATATTTAATTTGTCATCTTATTAATAAATACTTTAGCTACAAAATTGGAATGATAAACACACACGTCATCACTATTTTTATTTTTTATTTTTAATACATCTTTCATTATAAAATATATCATAAAATTATAACATCTTTGGGGTCTCCAGGCTGGGTTGTTTCTTGGGGGTCTCCAGGGTCTGTTGGGGATCAATGTTTGGTGCCGGCGTAGCTGGGTTCGAAGGTGCAGGTGAGGATGCAGCCAGATAGTTTTCTAAGTTGAAGCTTGTGTTCCCAAGCCCAAACTGGGAGCTCAACTGCGAGAGGTCTAAGTGCGTTGGTGTGGAGGCAGTAGGTGGGTGGAATGTGGCAGGGGGTGTTGCCGACTGGGGCGGCCGCATCAGCAACGATTGCAGTGCTGCAACCTGGTGTGCAGGTAGCACGTACGTAGGAGCAGGCTTTGGCAACACTGATTGAGGCAGTGTGATTGTCGGAGTCCCCTGGTACATTACAGTATCGGTTGTTTGAGGTTGAGGTGGTTGAGGTTGAGGTTGTGGCGCCGGAATGCCATAATTTCTTATGGCATGCAGCATGAAGTCCGGACCAACACTGGTGACTCCCTCCTCAAAGGCAGTCTTGAACCTGTGTAGGGCTGCCATGAGCTCACTCTTAAAGGGATTTTTAAATTTTGCCGGCAACCCCACACAGTCCTTTGCCAAGACATCCATGGAGGCGCGCCAATACTGGAGTTCGGGGTCCTCCACCAAATCAGCAACCCCAGCCAGGTTCTGCCGCACCTGCTCCGCAGTGGCAAGGACCTGGTAAGGGAACAAGGAACAAGAGAACATTAAACACACGAAACATAACATATTTCAATAAATAACCAATTACGAACGTTAACAAATAAAATTATGTGGTATTCTGGGAAGCCTAAAATCTTCAAAGTTATTGTTTCCATTATGGAAAAAGAGAAGACTTACACTTTACACAACACAAGAAACATTATTACACAAAATTATGTGGTATTCTGGGAAGCCAATATGTTGAAAGTTATTGTTGCTATTATGAAACTAATATTTCCTCTACTCACTTGCTCCAGGGTTCCGGATCCGTGGGCTGCAGGAACAGCACCAGGAGGCTTCCCCTGCTTCGCCCTCCGCGTGGAGATGGCTGGGGTGGTGTTCTCCTGACTGCCGGATGCTTGGTCTTCCTCATCGTCGTCTGCTGGGGCGGGTTCATCAGGCAGAGGTCCACACACAGGAGAAGGTTCGGCAGCTTGGGCAGCAGACTGTTGAGACATGAATGTATAATTAGTAACATGTTAATTATTTATGAACTGTTAAATACCAATCAACATAACCATTCATCTTTGTAACCTTTAAATAAAATTAATAAACTTCTGTGTGTTATTATGTGTTTCATTAACCAAAATTTAAGGTAATTATAGAATTAAGTGAACAAGATAATTTTACAAAAATAAAGGCACATAAACAAAATATTTCAGAAAAAAATAAATCGTGTCCTGAGGACGCAAAAACTCTTGGCTTGCTATCGCTCGCCAGGAAAGTATTGATGTTGTTGACGAATTAATAGTGAAAGTGTTGGGAAACAAGCAAATATAAACGTACCTGAGGCATACCCAGATTCCGGGGCTTCTTCTGTCGCACGATGTGGGGCTTGAGGAAGTGGAAGATGGTCAGTATCCACTTCTCCCTCTCAGTCAACCTCTTGGCCCCCTCACCACTCTTGTCCTTGGTGAGCCTGCCAAACTTGGAGCGGAGAGAGGTGAACCATGTTAACAATTCCGAGGCGATGATGGGGGGGGGGTCCAGACTGGCTGCCTTCTCCGCCCAAAGATGGTCGATGTGCTCCTTCTCTTTGTGGCGGTTATCACCCTTATCATACAGATAAGGCACATCCTGCTCCAGCCAGTCTCCCAACATACGCTCCTGCGCCTCCGTCAGGATAATGTTGGTGCTCTTCCGGCGCCGTTTTGTTGGTTGTGTTGGCTGATCCTGTCCCTGTTCCTGGTCAACTTCGTCGGGGTTTTCCTCACTTTCCTCAACGTCCAACACCTCTCCATCATCGTCGGGTATATTCATTAACACTTCACCGTCAGAGGTGTTAATCGGCGATGTTCCAGACGACGAGGGGACAGGCGGTGAGGTTGCAGAGGTCGAGGGGACAGGCGAGGTTGCAGGCGTCAAGGGGACAGGCGAGGTTGCAGGCGTGGGGCCAGGTGGTGAGATTGAAGACGTCTTCTTCATACTTCTCTTGGTAGCCTTGGTAGCCATGGTGACAGGGCAGGACAGGGCAGCGTGCAGAGGGTGGCAGCAGAGGGTGGCAGGGTGGCAGGCAGGGTGGCAGGCAGGGTGGCAGGGTGGCAGGCAGGGGGGCAGGGTGGCAGAGTAGCAGGGATGGTGTTGGTCGTCGTGGTGTGGTGTGAGGTATGACGGCAGTAACTCCCGCTGTCCTTATATACCACCCCCGTACGACATTGCCGCGTCTTCCCGGCAACGCGCAGTGCGGCGGCGTTGCCAAACGCACGCATACTTCCACGTTCGACGAGAACATTCTACGATGGACGAGACCAGCTCTCGTCTGACATGGTAGCTGCTACGTCCGACGAGGCTGCTCTGGTCAGACGACAGTGGTGGCCAGGTCGGTCGTAACTTTTGCCGTCTTTTGACATACGTGAGGGCGAGCCACGTTCCTGATTAAACTCGAATCAACAATCGCGCGGCCTTGGCCGCACCCACAACATTCCGGACCCACGTGGGCTACTCGTTTCTACTCGCGCCATGCGTGAGTACCCCCCCTACTGGCCGTAATTTCATTTAAGTTTTGCGTATTATGCCATTACGTTTTACGTAATCGGTTGCCAACTACCAATATACCTTCGTTTACAACAGACGGGAGCTGACGGGAGCAATATACGTGAATGTGTGAACCCACCATTAGAATTTCTTCTTCAATAGAGTTGTCAACTTGTGGAATGGGCTTCCCCGAGACGTTATAGACTGCAACACTGTTGATTCATTTAAACTTCGCCTAGACAAATATTTTGCATCAAACCCGCGACTGACTGCGTTTGTAAATGAATAACTTTATTTTATCCCCCTCTCAGTTACTAACACATCTGTCCCCTACTAACTTCCTACTCCTGCCACGGACATTAGTTCCAGGGCAGTAGTTCCCTTTCCAATGTTCCCTTACCCACTCTAAACCACTGTTTGGACACTTGATCCTCAGTGTTTTGGAGGACAAGCAGCCTAGAAGGGTCACTAGACCTGTTGTTGCTTGTTTTCCTTTGTACTCCTTTGTACTCTCTCTCTCTCTCTCTCTCTCTCTCTCTCTCTCTCCCGAAAACATATCCACAATCATAAATTATTTCTCTCTCTCTCTCTCTCTCTCTATCAAAACACACATCTAGAGAACATCGATGTAATCATACACACGCACATACGGCAGCATTTGTAACCCCTTCTGTACCGGCGACGTCCTTTTAACGGGAGGCAGTTGGTCCTCCTCCTCCCTCATGTTTAGTCCTATTAGTTATGAGATTTTAATACGTTCGCCCCATTAGTTTGGCGTTTTCAGGCCTTTTGCCCCATTTATTTGCCAATATTAAGTTTTTTCGTGCCATTTAGGTGTCGATTTTTTCCTAGCGAGCGATAGCGAGCCTGTATTTGAAGAGGAATCGGCCTTCGGCCGGGACATTTTTCTACCGAAAAATGTAAAAAATTATATCGAAGGGGGGTCTTGTGGGTGTTTTTTTAAAGTTTGATAGAGGTTTAGAGAGAAAACTAAACCCCTTCCTTAAACCATTGAGCCGAACCAGTAAATTACGCTGCACAATACCGTCTGAGCTCCCTTAACCCTTTGAGTACCAGCGACGTGTGTTATACATTCTTCTAGCTATATTAAGACGGTATTATGAAGTTTGGGAAGGTTCTGTGGTAGTTTAAATGGTTGGTTGAGATGGTTTAAAGCCTTATTATTGCTAGAGGCCCATCCTAAGCTGAATAATATCGTCTAACAGTTGCCAGAATAGGATCAAATGGACGTCCCTGGTACTTGATGGGTTAACTCTATGCTGGCTGCTATTAGACGATTTTATTCAGTTCATAAAAAGGGCCTCCAGCAATTAACAGGCTTTGAACCATCTCATGTAACCCTTTTTACTCCTTCAGATCCTTCTTAAACTGCACAAAATCGTCTAAATATAGTAAGGATATAATGAAAAAGACGCCGCGGTACAGAAGGGGTTAATTTAAGGGGGAAGGGGGTCAGAGAGAGAGAGAGAGATATACACATACATACATACATAGATAGGCTACATACATGCATACATACATACTTTCTTACATACATAAACACACACACTTTTACATACCTATAATACACTCATGCCTACATATTGCACGTACATAGATATCATACATACGAATCACACTTATATAAGCACTCCAATAGATCGATTAACACTGCTTCAATGTAATCACCAAATAATTAGCGGGTTCCCACATACACACACACATAATTATAGTCTCTCTCTCTCTCTCTCTCTCTCTTCTTCTTTGCTATCCTTTCCTTCCACTGTACCTTACTCTCGGGTTAGCTATCTCTACTAGAATTAAGTCCTGACCACCTCGCTGGGATCGTAAGGTCTGTGTGGTCAGTATATCTATGCAAATCTATGTAAATTTCTCCGCCCTTTTCTTCTTCTTCTTATCCTTTTCTTCCACTATTCCTTATTTGGGGTTTCTGCTTTCGCTATTAGAATTACGTCCAGGCCACCTCGCTTGGATAATGAGGTCTGTGTGATCAGTGTATCACGTAAATCTATGCAAATCTCTCCTTTATCTTTCTCTCTTTCACACACATTCACACACACACCTTTCTCTCTCTCTCTCTCAAAAGAACAAGTTGACGATATGCAACACAATCTAGATAAATTGTCATGTTGGGCCCAAATTTGGCAAATGAGTTTCAATGCGGATAAATGTAAAGTACTACATATCGGATACCTAAATGAGAAAGCAAACTATTCGATGAATGGCACTCAGCTTAAGAATGTAAACAAAGAAACCGATCTGGGAGTAACAATATCGAGTAACCTAAAACCGAGTCAACAATGTTCAGAAGTTGTTAAGAAGGCAAACAAAATAATTGGCTTTATAGGCAGGTCATTTGAGCATAAATCCAAAGATGTTATTCTAACCCTTTACAATTCCTTAGTCCGCCCTCTTCTGGAATACTGCGTTCAATCCTGGTGCCCTTATTACCAAAAAGATATAAACAAGCTAGAACGAGTTCAACGTAGAGTTACCAAAATGATACCTAGCCTAAAGAACAAACCATACGAAGAGCGTCTTAGAGAATTAAATCTATTTCCTTTAACCCAGCGCAGATTAAGAGGCGACTTAATTCAAGTGTTCAAAATCATCAAAGGCATCGACAATATGAACTGTAGTAAGTACTTCACTATCGACCAATCTAATTACACGCGGGGAAACGGTTGCAAAATTATTGGTAAATCTTTTAACTCACACGAATCTAAGAATTTCTTCTTCAATCGAGTTGTCAACTTGTGGAATGGGCTTCCCCGAGACGTTATAGACTGCAGCACCGTTGATTCATTTAAACTCCGCCTAGACAAATATCTCGCATCAAACCCGCGACTGACTGCGTTTGTAAATGAATAACTTTATTGTATACCCCCCTCAGTTACTAACCCATCTGTCCCCTACTAACTTCCTAATCCTGCCACGGACATTAGTTCTAGGGCAGTAGTTCCCTTTCCAATGTTCCCTTACCCACTCTAAACCACTGTTTGGACACTTGATCCTCAGTGTTTTGGAGGACAAGCAGCCTAGAAGGGTCACTAGACCTGTTGTTGCTTGATTTCCTTTGTACTCCTTCCTTTGTACTCTCTCTCTCATAGGCTAACATACATAAAAGACCTACTCAAATATAGACACACACACACATACTACAGTCACAAAGTAATCCTTTTAGCTACTATATATCCTTCCTATGCTTCATGAAATCGTCTTAATGGAGCTGAAATTAAAACAAAGAAACGTCACCGGTACTGAACGGGTTAGACTCCCACAGGTTTATCTAACACTGACAAAATCGTCTAATGATAGCCTAACTATACTCTGTTTCTTTTCAGCTGGCGATGAATTGAATCCCTTAGCAGCAAAGTTCTCGATACTTATTGGAGACAAATATGAAACTACTATGTCTCTGCATCATATTAGGACCAAGTGTATATAATTAGCACCATATTACTCTACAAAATCTTCAAAATAACTTAGAAATCTTGATGGAAACTTTTCAATTTACCGTCAGTTGAAATGAAACAGACTATCGTATACAGAAAGACAGCCTAGTATACCGAAAGGGTTAGCTTTTGGGGGGATATGTTTTTTTTTTTTTTTTTTTTTTTTTTTTTTTTTTTTTTTTTACCGTCGACATCCTTTTGGATTTATTGTCTATAACTAATGGATTTAACTCAGACTAGGAAGGATCTCTAGCAATTATAAGGCTTGGAACTATCTCAATCAATAATTTTAACTACCACAATTATAATTCCTAAACTACATTACTCGGAGTGAAAGTAAAAAGTGCACTGTATCAAGGAATTGTTGTGCCAACAGTGATGTATGGGGCTGAGACATGGGCTCTGAAGAAAAAGGAGAAAAGAGGGCTGGATGTGATGGAGATGAGCTGCTTGAGGAGTATGTGTGGAGTTACTCGTAGAGACAGATTGAGGAATGAAGAGATACGTAGGAGAGTGGGGCAGCAGGAACATTTGTCAGCCAGAGTGGACAGAAGGGTGCTGAGCTGGTATGGTCATGTTGAACGAATGGGAGATGAAAGGCTTACAAAGAGAATATGTGAGTCAGAAGGGGAGATAGAAGGGCAGGAAGATCCCCATTGAGATGGAGAGACTGTGTAAGAAAGGCTTTGGATGATAGAGGAATGACTATAGATCAGGCAGGGGAAGTGGTGGTGGACAGGAGTGAATGGAGAATGCTTGTGAATAGTTGAGTGAACACGTGGTCATTTGGAGTAAGGGGTCGGGCGCAAGTTGGACTAGATAATAGTCCATCAGGCGCCTGGCCCGGGGAGACGATTAATATGAAGGGTGTGCCTGGAAGTGTGGTGGGAGGGCTTGTGGCTTGGCTCCGCTGCATGTCTGCCTGCCGAGATCGGAACCTCTCCGGGTGGTCAGGGGCCGGGGGAGTGCTGGAGCGACCTTGGTAACCCTGGTCTCTGGGTCTTCTCCTGGGTGACCTGGATGTGTGAGAGTTTGTGTTTTTTATCTGTGTTTATTTTTGTGTTTTATGTTGTTTTTGTGTTTTCCCTGTTCTTGCTCTGTCTTGAGTCGGCTACCCCCAAAATGGGGATTGGGCCTGAGCATATAGATAGATAGATAGATGAACTGGTCTACATATAGCTAGCACATATTTAACAAGACGTCTCTGGTACAGAAAGGGTTAAGGGGGGTGACCTGTTTGGGTTCTGTCCTTTTCTATCTTTCTCTGGCTTGTATCCATTTGGCCCCATTCAGCCTACTGTTTTAAGACGTTTATCCCCATCCAGGTGTCATTTTTTACTGGTGAGCGGTAGCGAGTCAGCATATTTGTTATTGTTGTTTGACAGCAGGCTAAATTTGTACATTTTTCGATAGAAAAATGTCTCCGGTGAAGCCGGATTTCTTCATATAATGCTGGCTCGCTTTCGCTCGCCAGGACGAAATCGACACCTAGATGGGGATAAACGTCTTAAAATAGTTGGCTGAATGGGGCCGAATGGATACAAGCCAGAGAAAGAGAGAAAAGGACAGAAATAACAAAAAGCAGGTCACCCCCCCTTTAATGGATACTAAAATACATGAATAAGTTGCCTTGATACGTCTTGTATAAATAGAAAGAAGAGAGGGTCACGAACTTTAAGGAGCGACTGTACACATATTCCACATACTTTATGGTAATCACAGGTGCTCTATGCTTTCTGAATAATTAGAGGGTAGGTACACATGTAGACTCCCACTCCTACACACACACAGTACACACATATAAACCAGACACACACACACACACAGATACATACACACAGACACTCGCACACACACAAACACACCCACATACACAGTCATAAACACACACACATACATAGATATATACACATATACTCGACCGTCTTCAAGCCTGGACCACAGACAATCATGTGACTATCAATCATGACAAGACAGTGGTCATGCACATCAACACTTCCGTTACCGACCTTCCTCCACCCACTGTCACAATTGGTCCTCATCCCCTTCAGCTTATTGAGTCCACCAAACTCCTCGGAATCACTGTGGACAACAAACTAAGCTGGAAGAAACATGTAACTACCACAGTCAGGACCGCCACTTACAAGTTGTTTATGCTAAGGCGGTTGAGATCCCTGGGGGCGCCGGAGAATGAGCTGAAGAGTATATATATATATATATTTTTTTTTTTCTATATTCCAACTTACTTCCTCTCGGGCATAGGCTGAGAGCCTTAACATTCACCGCTTTACAATGAACAGTGAAGCCCGTGAGGTCTTGTTCCAGTCTAGGGAGTGAGACATGTGAAGCACGCAGAGTTTAACGAGCACCTGCCATCTTGCCTTCACATGAGGCACGGTGCTCACTCCTGGCCCGAAACGACCCCATCTCTGAAGCCACCTCGTTCCCGTGCTTCACAGTCTCACCCCCTACACTCGGACTCTCACACTTACACACACACAACGCCACCTGTTGAACAGATAACTCACCAGGCATTGCACCCCTATAGCATATTTTGAATATGGGAATATTCATACAGTGCTATTTAATCAGGGAACAATGAGGGTATTTTATTGACGTTTCGGTGGGCTTGTGGTAATGCACTGATACTAGGTACAGCACAAATTCCATCCCAATAATATCTTCCCATTGATACATCGGGATTTGAACCCGGGACCTTTGGATTACCAGGCCAGTGGCAAGACCACTCCACCACACCTACCCTACTCCCTAAGCTCACCTACGCCTCTCCCGCCTGGTCCTCCTCTCTAACCCTAACACAACAACGTCAACTGGAGAGAGTTCAGAGGAGGGCATGCAGGATCATCCTGGGTGGCACATATCCAGGGTACGAGGAAGCTCTCACCACCCTTAGCATACCTGCACTTTCAACCCACCACTACAACACACTCAAACAGTTTGCATCTAAGCTGCTTGTTCACCCACGACACAGAAACTTACTTCCACCAGACTCCCCTAGACCAACACGTGCAGCTCGTCATTTCAACATACTCCAACCAATAAGAGCAAGAACTGACAGATATACAAATTTCCTATCCCAACCATTGTTAGCATGGATTCACTCAGGGACGTTCTTGCCTTACTAATTTGCTTAGTTTTTTCTCAGAGGTATATGAAGCAGTAGATAATGACAAGTCATATGATATAATATATTTAGATTTCAGTAAAGCTTTCGACAGAGTCCCCCATGAGAGATTGATGAGAAAGGTTGAGGCGCATGGAATAGGTGGGGCGTTGTTGGGATGGATTAGGTCATGGCTAATTGGTAGGAAGCAGAGAGTCAGCATAAATGGTACGAAGTCAGAATGGGGAGCAGTCAAAAGTGGTGTCCCCCAGGGATCTGTATTAGGTCCTCTGTTGTTTGTTATATACATAAATGACCTTGATTTAGGTATAACTAGTAGGATAAGTAAATTTGCAGACGATACCAAAATGGGGACAACAATTGATTCAGATAGAGATATAGAGTGCCTCCAAAGGGATCTAGATACCTTACACGAATGGTCAGTAAATTGGCAGATGAAGTTTAACATTGACAAATGCAAGGTATTAAAGATAGGGAAGATGCATACAAATGTTAAATATAAACTAGCTAATGTGGAATTAGAAAACTCGAATTGTGAGAAAGATCTAGGTGTGTTTGTTAGCAATGATTTGAAGCCTAGACAACAGTGTATAAGCGTTCGAAACAAGGCAAACAGGATTCTCGGGTTCATCTCAAGGAGTGTGAGTAACAGAACTGCTGATGTTATCTTAAAACTTTACTTGTCATTAGTGAGACCCCATATGGATTATGCTGTTCAATTTTGGTGTCCTTATTACAGAATGGACATAGATTCATTGGAGAGAGTACAACGTAGAATGACAAAAATGATCCATAATATTAGAAATCTTCCGTATAAAGAAAGGTTGAAGAAATTAGGCTTACATTCGTTAGAGAGACGCAGAGTTAGAGGGGATATGATAGAGGTGTTCAAGTGGGTTAGTGGGATTAACAAAGGGGACATGACAAATGTACTAAAGCTCAGTGATAGCGAAAGAACTCGTACCAATGGTTTCAAATTAGATAAATTTCGTTTCAGAAAAGATATAGGCAAATATTGGTTTGGTAACAGAGTTGTAGATGGGTGGAATGGACTACCAAGTGCTATAGTGGGATTAAAAACGATAGGGAGCTTTAAGATAAAATTGGATAAGCATATGGACGAGAAGGGTTGGGTGTGAAGGGGGATCAGCAGGGTTGGGCCAATCAGCGCTCTGCAGACCCCCGTAATCCTGCGTTAATCTCTAACCGTTTTGGTAAGATGATCCTCAGGGTATTAGAGTGTTGAGCCTATAATTGGGCTTTGTAATTGGGGTTGTGTGGGACAGGGATCTGCCTTGCTTAGGCCAATCGGCTTTCTGCAGACTCCCATTTTCTTATGTTCTTATGTTCTTATGTTAATATTATTAATAATGTGTAATAACGGCCTGTCACACCATATATACGCGCCCACCTTTAATAATATATGCATAAGAGAAGATGGACCACATCTTGGAAGATAGTGGAGATAACCCCATTATCTGTCTCAGTGCCGGGAGTAACGATGTTGGTAAGGGTAGAAGTGAGGAACTGCTGCAGCAGTATCGGGATGTGTTAGATAAAGTTAGGATGAAGGGAGGGATCCCTGTAGTACATTGTATCCTACCCAGAAGAGGAGTTCCCAAGGAATGGACATCCAGGGCGATTGGTGTCAATTGCCGTTTGGAGAAATATTGCAAAGAAAAAGCAATACCATTCATTGATAACTGGGATAGTTTCTATGGGAGAGATGGGATGTACGCAAGGGATGGGGTTCATCTTTCACGGTTAGGGGTTTCTACATTAGCTAGTTCTTTAGATAGGGTGGTTGTGGGGTTTTGAACAGAAATATTGAGAGGTTTAATGGAACAATTTTAGCGTCAGGCGAAAGCGATAAGGATATTCAGTCTCATGCTAAAAATGATGACTATAATGCAAATGATAGTAGTGATGGTGCAACGGAAGATGGAAATGTCGTTAGAAATAAAGGTAAATTAGGTATACAGAAAAGAAGTAAATTGAGAGTATATTACACAAACTGTAGGAGTCTATGTAACAAAATGAACGAACTTAGAGCCCTTGTTAGCAAAGAAAATATAGACATAATAGCGCTAACTGAAACGTGGATTAATACAGAAACCAGGCATTTTTTAGCAGAATTTGATATACCAGGATATAGTTTGTTTAAATATGACCGAACAAGTAAGAGGGGTGGCGGTATAGCAGTGTTTGTCAGGAGTACATTAAAAAGCTGTATTAAATCAGGTATTAGACTAAATAACGATAATGAAAGTGTTTGGGTAGAGGTTAACGAAGGTAGTGAGACCATAGTTATTGGAGTTATGTATAGACCGCCAAATATGAGTAGAAATGACGGAACGTCATTATGGGAGGAAATTAAAATGGCATCAAGGTTTAGCAATGTGTGCATTATGGGGGATTTTAATTTTCCGAATATAGATTGGCAGCATCAAATAGGAGACTCTGATTCTGAGGAGTTTATAGAGGTAGTACAAGATAGTTTTTTATTTCAATTCATAGATACGCCGACTAGAGGTAATAATATTCTCGATTTAGTTTTCAGTAACAATGAATATATGGTAAATAATGTAGAGATAGGGGACCACCTAGGAAATAGTGACCACAATTCTGTGTATTTTAATATACAATGGAAAGGTAATACCAGAGAGAATACAACATTAATACCTGACTTTAGAAAAGCCAATTATGGGGGGTTAAGAAGAGCCCTATTAGCCGACCCTATGGTCAAAAAATTAAGTCGATCCAGGTGTCCAAATGAGTGTACCCCTTCTCAGGCACCTGTCATCTTAAGTCAGGAAGAGACGTCAACCTTGGTAGATACATACGATAATTTTATCAAGTCAGTATTCAATGCACAAAATAAATACATCCCCAGAAGAAAATTTAGATCAACACAGAACCAACCCAAATGGATGAATAATAGACTATTAGATCTTCTAGGACAAAAGAGAGGAATATATAGAAAAATTAGGAAAGGCGAAATTCACCTACTTGCTTACTATCAGAATCTATCAAGACAGGTAAAAAAGGATATTAGGAAAGAAAAAAGAAATTATGAAATCAAGGTTGCCAATGACTCAAAAAATAATCCTAAAGCTTTTTACCAACTATATAAATCCAAGGTTAGAGATGTAATTGGTCCCCTTAAAACTTCGATAGGAGAAATGACAGAAAATGATTTAGAAATGTGCAGTACATTAAATAGTCAATTTCTTTCCGTTTTCACTAATGAAAATTTGGCACAGTTTCCAGAAGTCCGTAAGGTATATAGCGATAGTATAGAAAATAGGTTAAGTACGGTTACTATAAGT
This sequence comes from Lithodes maja, assembly GCA_037953745.1. Lineage (NCBI taxonomy): Eukaryota > Metazoa > Arthropoda > Malacostraca > Decapoda > Lithodidae > Lithodes > Lithodes maja. Next base: position 9,227 of record JBAKBP010027896.1, on the reverse strand, counting down.
AGAAATGATGTGCTTAAGGAAATTGACAGACTGAAACCTCATAAATCGCCTGGTCCTGATGAGGTATATGCTAGAGTATTAAAAGAATGTAGGGATGAGTTAAGTTACCCATTAACATTTTTATTTAACAAGTCATTGGAGACAGGTATAGTTCCAGAAGCTTGGAAGCTTGCAAACGTAGTTCCGATCTTCAAAAAAGGTGACAAATCAATAGCATCCAATTACCGTCCCATTAGTCTTACATCAATCATAGGAAAGCTACTAGAGTCAATTATTGCTAGTAAAATTAGAAACCACTTAGATACATTTAATTTAATCAATTCTTCTCAGCATGGATTCACTCAGGGACGTTCTTGCCTTACTAATTTGCTTAGTTTTTTCTCAGAGGTATATGAAGCAGTAGATAATGACAAGTCATATGATATAATATATTTAGATTTCAGTAAAGCTTTCGACAGAGTCCCCCATGAGAGATTGATGAGAAAGGTTGAGGCGCATGGAATAGGTGGGGCGTTGTTGGGATGGATTAGGTCATGGCTAATTGGTAGGAAGCAGAGAGTCAGCATAAATGGTACAAAGTCAGAATGGGGAGCAGTCAAAAGTGGTGTCCCCCAGGGATCTGTATTAGGTCCTCTGTTGTTTGTTATATACATAAATGACCTTGATTTAGGTATAACTAGTAGGATAAGTAAATTTGCAGACGATACCAAAATGGGGACAACAATTGATTCAGATAGAGATATAGAGTGCCTCCAAAGGGATCTAGATACCTTACACGAATGGTCAGTAAATTGGCAGATGAAGTTTAACATTGACAAATGCAAGGTATTAAAGATAGGGAAGATGCATACAAATGTTAAATATAAACTAGCTAATGTGGAATTAGAAAACTCGAATTGTGAGAAAGATCTAGGTGTGTTTGTTAGCAATGATTTGAAGCCTAGACAACAGTGTATAAGCGTTCGAAACAAGGCAAACAGGATTCTCGGGTTCATCTCAAGGAGTGTGAGTAACAGAACTGCTGATGTTATCTTAAAACTTTACTTGTCATTAGTGAGACCCCATATGGATTATGCTGTTCAATTTTGGTGTCCTTATTACAGAATGGACATAGATTCATTGGAGAGAGTACAACGTAGAATGACAAAAATGATCCATAATATTAGAAATCTTCCGTATAAAGAAAGGTTGAAGAAATTAGGCTTACATTCGTTAGAGAGACGCAGAGTTAGAGGGGATATGATAGAGGTGTTCAAGTGGGTTAGTGGGATTAACAAAGGGGACATGACAAATGTACTAAAGCTCAGTGATAGCGAAAGAACTCGTACCAATGGTTTCAAATTAGATAAATTTCGTTTCAGAAAAGATATAGGCAAATATTGGTTTGGTAACAGAGTTGTAGATGGGTGGAATGGACTACCAAGTGCTATAGTGGGATTAAAAACGATAGGGAGCTTTAAGATAAAATTGGATAAGCATATGGACGAGAAGGGTTGGGTGTGAAGGGGGATCAGCAGGGTTGGGCCAATCAGCGCTCTGCAGACCCCCGTAATCCTGCGTTAATCTCTAACCGTTTTGGTAAGATGATCCTCAGGGTATTAGAGTGTTGAGCCTATAATTGGGCTTTGTAATTGGGGTTGTGTGGGACAGGTATCTGCCTTGCTTAGGCCAATCGGCTTTCTGCAGACTCCCATTTTCTTATGTTCTTATGTTCTTAACCGTTTTGGTAAGATGATCCTCAGGGTATTAGAGTGTTGAGCCTATAATTGGGGTTGTGTGGGACAGGGATCTGCCTTGCTTAGGCCAATCGGCTTTCTGCAGACTCCCATTTTCTTATGTTCTTATGTTCTTACCAAAGTCGATGTTAGGCCATCAGAATTGTCTCAATATTATCCTATTTTCACCAATTTAACCCTCCAACCCCGGGGGCTATAGCTCGCGACTGTGCTGCTGTACCGGGGGTTTTGACGATTTTTGGCCTATGTTAACTACTCTGTAAGTGAATGAATATGGCATGTAATGTTGTGAATAAAAAATAATAATGTTCCACAAACCTTCCTCTGTCGAATGGCATTGAGTAGAGGTCTCTAGCCCCTCTGGTTGCATAATGGTGAGCGTGGGAAGACGAGTGCTTTTTTATGCGGTAAATTCTTCCCGCGTTCGAAAGCGTCGCCCCGGCCATGGCTACGACGCACCTAGCCGCTCGCCGCGCCAAAGTATTTATCTCCCTTAGACGATTTTAGTGTTTGATATTGAGAATGTGATGTTTATTTGATATTTTCTAGTTATTTTGAGGCCAATTATATAAAATATGTTTATTAGGGTATCACTGTCACTGATATTGCTAATTTTCACTCGATACTGTACATTTTATTAGTAATTGAGGTAGGTTATTGTTGTATTAGGCACTGATTATTCGTTATCACAGGTGTTTATTATACTTTGGCCATCAAATATTAGGTCTTATGTCACTTTCACTTTGACAAATATGCTTTAGAGAGTGTCACTGTCACTGATAATGCTCATTTTCACTCGATACCGTACATTTTATTAGTAATTGAGGTAGGTTATTGTTGTATTAGGCACTAATTATTCGTTATCACAGGTGTTTATTATACTTTGGCCATCAAATATTAGGTCTTGTGTCACTTTCACTTTGACAAATATGCTTTAGAGAGTGTCACTGTCACTGATAATGCTCATTTTCACTCGATACCGTACATTTTATTAGTAATTGAGGTAGGTTATTGTTGTATTAGGGCACTGATTATTCGTTATCACAGGTGTTTATTATACTTTGGCCATCAAATATTAGGTCTTGTGTCACTTTCACTTTGACAAATATGCTTTAGAGAGTGTCACTGTCACTGATAATGCTAATTTTCACTCGATACCTTACATTTTATTAGTAATTGAGGTAGGTTATTGTTGTATTAGGCACTGATTATTCGTTATCACAGGTATTTATTATACTTTGGCCATCAAATATTAGGTCTTGTGTCACTTTCACTTAGTTATATGATTTGTAAACGTTTTATATACAATTTATTGTCTTTTTTCACTGATTTATATATTTCTATAGGTTCTAATCATATGAATGTCACTTGGTATATACATATGTCACTTTCACATATTATTATGGTGGAATTGTATTTGTATCAATTTTCTCATAATACTTGACTTTTGTATTACAATAAATTGGTTTTCTTCCACTTTTTGCCTATATATAATTATAGTGTACATATTGTCATTTTATTTGGCAATTTCAGTATGATTATTAGAACTCCAGCTTGGAGTGGTAATCAAAGAAGCACTCTACAGCACAGAGTGCCACCTTGCACGTCACACACTCCATGGTTGACTTTTTACCTGGGTTCGGCCTCACCCTGCTGTTGTAGCAGACATGGCACCGCTTCTGCTGTGTTCTTCCTGATTCATTCTGAGGCAGGAAACCAAGCCTGTGCCTAAGCAAGTATTGACCAGACTGCAAGCGGTCGAGAACGGCGGGCCCAGGATGTGCCACTGCCCTCTGTGGCGTAGCATACTTCTCCAGGAGCTCCGTCAACACCTGCTTTTGGAACCTCCGCAGGCTATTGAACTTCAGGGGTGGGTTCTCATTCCGAAGCCTGTATATATTGTAGGCATTCAGAACTGACATGTCCACCATATGCAGAAAGAACTTTTTGTACCATCTGCACGAGGTACGCAGGCAGTCAATGAAGCCTATCTGCATGTCGGACTTGTCCACCAGCCTCATGTTGATGTTGTAGTCCAGGACAGCATCGGGCTTGGTCACCCTGGCCTGGGTGCGGCGATCCACCTTGCCAGTCTCCACCATTTCCCCCTTGTGGATGGTGCTCAGGAGGTTGACCTTCCGCTGGTCGTGCCAGTGGATAGCCAGAATGGGCCCCGACTTCTTCTTGAAGACATCACCTTTTTTGGTCTTTGGAGGGAAAGGTGGCATGCCCTTCCTTTTCCCTCGTACTGTGCCTACAGTCCCCGTCTTGCGCTCATGCAGGTACTGTGAGAGAGTGGGGGACGTGTAATAATTGTCCGTGTAGAGGACGTGATTCTTATGGAAGTAGCGGTCCATCATGGCTTGCACCACTGCTCCGCCAAAGCCAATGAGGGGGTCCACAAGCAAGTCCCCTTCCTTCCCACTGTAGACCAGGAAGTCCAGGACATAGCCAGTTTGGCAGTCGCACAGCACAAAGAATTTTATGCCAAAGCGATGTCTTTTTGAGGGGATGTACTGCCGGAAGCTGAGTTTTCCCCGGAACAGCACAAGAGACTCGTCAATGACGACCTTGCGGAAGGGCTTGAAGTAGGAGGTGAAGCGTTCTCGCATCATCTCATACAACGTCCTAATCTTCCACAGCTTGTCTGGGAGGTGGACGTCAAGGTTGGTGACAAGATGGAGCGCTGCGAGGATATCAAGGTACCGGTCGCGAGCCATATATTTCCCGAAGGCAGGGGTGGAAATCAGATCATTGGTGATCCAATAGTCAGGCAACCTATGCTTCTTGACATGAGGCATTAGCATGGTGAGTGCCAGGAACACCATGAATTCTTTATGAGTCACTGGGGTCCACTTCCTCATGTGGCCCTTGGTCACCTTGCCCAAAAAGTGGACCTGGTATTGGTGCTGCTTATTTGTCTCTTTGACAACATAGCCTACCACCTCCTCATCAAAGAATGCCTCAAATAGTTCGTGTGGTGGAGCATTGGGGCCTGCAGGAAAATTGGGGGTAATGCCTGAACCCTCCAGTACCTCATCAAAAGCTGGCACATCAGGGTTGTATCCATCCCCATCAACTACGTCTTGCCACTGAAAAACGTAGAATGGGTCTTGTCTACGCTGACGAGGAGCTCCAGCTGGTGGCCCAGCACGCCCACGGCCAACTCGGGAGGCGCGCGCCCTAGGGCGGCGAGGGCGTCGGCCAGGGCGGCGGGCAGCACGACGGGCAGCACGACGCCGGGCCAAGCGGGTGGGTCGAGGGTCGTCGATGTCCATATATTCATCGTCAGAGTGGTCATCTTGCCCTGACGCTGGACCTATGTAATCATGGCCAGAGTCTTCAGAGAGGTGCCCTTCATCATCAGTGTCCCCCACATAATCTGGCGGGGAACCAGTGATGCGTGGGCGGCGTGCGGGTGGGCGAGGTGGGGAAGGAGTGGCAGGTGAGGCTGTGTCCCCCCGAGGTCCCGGGCTCCTTGGCCTGCGACGAGTGACAGAAAGCAATGATTCACTTTCACTAGGCCCAGGTATTGGTGATGCGAGCTCAAAGACTTCTGCAGGAAGACATGTTGAAGGCGGGAGAGGTGGGGAGGACCGTGGGGAAAGTTGCGGGGACGTATGGCTGGGGCCGGCCGGGGTGGACGCCGCCGCGGGAGCCTCGAACAAAACTCTCTTACTTTTCTTAATTTTCTTCGTATATTTTCTACCTTTCCCCTTTTCGGCAACAGTATGTCTCCTGTCGGGGGACCTAGGAGGCAAATAGGCCGAAAGTGGGGGGTCCTCAACCCTTGGCAATGGTGGGGGTGGTGGGGAAGAATGCGGGGCATCCGGGTCATCTTGGGTGGCGTGGGTAGATAAGGGAGACAATGGTGGTCGAGAAGGGTCACCACGCTGACCCTCACTCACAGCCTCATCCTCACCAAGTATTTTTGCTTGTTCCCTAGCTGCCGCGGCCGCCTTCTCAAGTATTTTTTGCTTATACAAATGTAGCTTGAAAGGCGATTTACCTGGGGAAGGGCTTGGAGTCGTGTCACTTATGCGAAATTTGGTGAGTGACCTTGAACTCTCCCACTCACTTACTCTCCCAAGTTCACTGTCTTTAGGTAAACCAGCTTCCCCAATAAATGGTACATCACTCTCATCACTGTCAATTTCTCTCGCAAATCCCAGGAATTGCTGCTCTTTCTCACTCTGATGGCCATAATCACTCGACTTATAATTACTCGAGTCGTCACTGACTTCATCATCAACAATATGCTTGGCATCAGCTCGCTCATAAAGTCTCAAAGTCGTCTCAATACCTCCGGGAGATAACACATTTAGGCGATGGCGTCGGGGTAAGGCGCGACGAACTAGCAAGGGCGTCGTAGGAAGCACGATGTCGGACACAGCGGAATCACTATTTGGCGTACTGTCCATGATGGCGTCGGGGTAGATACTGTTGTTGTGGCGTCGTTTACGCCGGGTGGCGCCACCTACCGTCCCATGATACCAAAATTTACGCGCGGCTTTCGAAAAGCAAGCATGCAAGCAAGGGGCGTTCAAGAGGCCATCCGGGTTGCGCGGGCCGAGGTTGTTATGGGCGTTCAAGAGCCCATCCGGGTTGGAGGGGTTAACAGCTTAGTCATACACAACGTTCAGTTATTCACAATTGTAAATCATGTGTGGAAATGCTGATACTAAAGCTACATTCTCCATATTAGCCTGAAATATGACGAGAAACCGAAAATCCGCCATTTTTCTTCACTGAATGAGAAGACTGGCCTCTTAGTTCATAATCCATTACACTATTCTTCAATTATATACGAAAACGACATAAAAGCATGTCAATAAATAAATGTAACATATTTATTACACAATTCACGATTTATAGCCATTATTTGCAAGGTAATTACAAAAAATTACCATTAGACATCGTAGTTCGGAAAATGGCTTTGGCTTCAACTTGATACACTTATGGTGACCATATCTTACTTACTTTGAAATATATAGAATATAACATATAAAAGGTAGATTTATGCGATAAAGGTAGCATCAGGCCACCCAAAACAATGGTACCGGTATGTTTATTGACCGACCGCAAAAATTGCGTATGTTTTTATAAAAATCTGTATAAGAACATAAGAAAATGGGAGTCTGCAGAAAGCCGATTGGCCTAAGCAAGGCAGATCCCTGTCCCACACAACCCCAATTACAAAGCCCAATTATAAGCAGTTGTTGCCAGTGTATGTTGCCACATGGTTGTTATTGTTGTTGTTGTTCCCCAAGCTGCCTGGCCGAACAGCCCCAAGGCCCCGAGCAAGGCCAAGGCCATAACCGAGCGCCCCCACAGAACCCTCCCTGCCGACCACAATAAAGCCTGGGTGACCGAAGCCACTCCATGGCGGGGAGCTGAGGAGGGTGCGGAAACGCCCGGGAAACCAAAGTCCCACCCAGGGCCCTGTGCCCCTCAGGGTTGGGTGTGAAGGGGGATCAGCAGTGTTGGGCCAATCAGCGCTCTGCAGACCCCCATAATCCTGCGTTAATTTCTAACCGTTTTGGTAAGATGATCCTCAGGGTATTAGAGTGTGAAGCCTATAATTGGGCTTTGTAATTGAATTGGGGTTGTGTGGGACAGGGATCTGCCTTGCTTAGGCCAATCGGCTTTCTGCAGACTCCCATTTTCTTATGTTCTTATGTACCTTTGTAAATTGCAAAACGAACTGCATCCAGCTACCGTATGCAGCCATTTTGATACCAAGTCTTGGTTACGCTACCCTGCCAGTTAGCAACGACATTTTCATTCTCACTCCTTAGATTTTTTTCTTTTCTATCTATCGATAACTTTAAAGGTGTAATATCTCCATCATATCAAAGACTCACCCTCAGGGTCATAGAGTAAATTAGTCTTATTTTTGTCTCCCGAATTTGCCATTAAATTTATGAAAAGGGTTACTGAATCACCCTGTATAGTGTGAGCCAGAATAAATGTAATACAATGATAAGTTATTGGAAATATTAAATATAGATTTTTGTTTACAGATCACATCCATCAGAATGCCATCCGACGCCAAAAAGAAGCGCGATCAGAAGAAGAAGGAGGCAGCCAAGGCCAAGCAGTCCGGCAAGAAAGTAGAGACCAAAGATGACAAGGAGGTAAGACGGATTTTTATCAGTGTACTGGTAATATTTTTAAGATTATGATTATTTTTTTCAATTTGTATATACTCAGGCACATACCCCATAGCTGGGGGTAGCCGACTCGAGACACCTGTAAATCATAGCTTTAACTTAGTACAGTATATCGTGTTGAGCGGTACTTGAAAAGTAGACAGAATGGATAAGAAACACCATCTGAGGAAGAGCACTTTATTGTTAACGTTTCACAGATAGATCGAGTGAACTGTTGAAGCTATCTGCGAAACGTCAAAAAGTGCTCTTCCTCAGATGGTGTATTTTATCCACAGTATATGGTATTTAAGCCTCTCGCTTACTGGGGGTTGCAGTTTAGTTCCTGTATTCGGAAATCAAATTATCTTAATCCCCTCTCCAACATTAGTTTTCTGCCCACAGCTTGCTCAAAGATAACGGTAAGATTAGGAGTAGTGGGCGTACCACTACCAACATACAGCATAACTCATCTATAAAACATTAACCTAACCAAACAACCTAACCTAATATTCATGTTGTTGTTCCCCAAGCTGCCTGGCCGAACAGCCCCAAGGCCCCGAGTAAGGCCAAGGCCATAAACGAGCGCCCCCACAGAACCCTCCCTGCCGACCACAATAAAGCCTGGGTGACCGAAGCCACTCCATGGCGGGGAGCTGAGAGGGTGCGTAAACGCCCGGGAAACCAAAGCCCCACCCAGGGCCCTGTGCCCCTCAGCAATTATGAAGAGAAAGTTGAGGGGCAAAGGAATAATGTGACGCTTTAGCTTCCAATCTTGGTAGATTGGGAGGTCAATCCACAGAAGAGACGCCGTCACTTGAGATCTAGAAAATATGTAAGTAAAAGGAACAGTCAGAGTAAGCTATGGGTATGGCAGAGATCGCTCAGGTCTCACTCTGATAGACCAGCCCATCGCCATACCTAATATTCATGTAGTACTAGGTTATGTTATGTTTATTTCTTACAGTTTCTTACAGTAGATCCTCTGGAAAAAGGCAAACTATGCCTGTGTATCCAGCTCAGTACCAGTACTTGCACTGCTGCGGTCGTTCACGGTGTTGGCGGCGGCGGTAGCAGACGCAACATTTTTACTATTCTGTATTTTTGTTTTATAATCAAACTTCAAATCTTGTCTTCCCCATGCTTTATCAAGATTACTTTCAAACTCCCTTATTGATTCGGAATCGACTACATACTGGGGCAGTGCGTTCCACTCATTTACCACTCTATCACAAAATGAGTTCTTTGCCTTCTCAAGCCTATTTCTTTCTTTGTAAATTTTCTTAGAGTGTCCTCTCGTTCTTGTTCCCTCCCGCATCAAGAAGATACCTTCACACACATC
>JBAKBP010027895.1:0-29427 GCA_037953745.1 Lithodes maja | reverse complement strand
GCCTGTATCTTGCTCAGGGGGGGGCACACCCGGCCTAACCCGACCACGAAGCCAAGATACTGCACAGTAGCCTTTACAAACTCGCACTTCCTCAGGTTCACCACCAGCCCAGCATCGTGCAACTTCCCAAACAGGGTCTCTAAGTGCCTTAGGTGATTATCAAAATTGTCATCATACACTATCACGTCATCAAGGTAGACCGTGCAGTTAGGGATTTCGTCACAAATATCGTTCATCAGGTTCTGAAACGTGGCAGGTGCGTTCTTAAGCCCATAAGGCATTACGTTACATTGGTAGGTCTTGCCATCTACCACAAAACCACAAACTTGCTTAGCTCGGTCCGACAGGGGTACTTGCCAGTAGCCTTTTACAAGATCAATTTTAGTAAGGTACTTTGCATTCCCTATCTTGTCCACGCTGTCGTCAACTCGAGGCAAAGGGTAAGGGTTGGTAGTGGTCAAGCCATTTAGCCTACGAAAATCTATGCAGAACCGCACCTTGCCGTCAGGTTTTGGCTGCAACGTGACGGGTGATGTCCACTTCACATAACCTTCAGTGATCATCCCTCTCTCAACCATGTACTTTAACTCCTCCCGTAAAGCTGGCAACTTTACCGGGGGCACACGGTAGGGCACTGACTTGAAGGGCACATTATCACCGACGTCCACGTCGTGCGTTACCTGAGTAGTGAGACCTGGGTGTTCGGCGAAAACAGAGGGGTATGACCTGAACAGGCCTAGGACAGCAGCACCCTGGTGCTCAGGCAGGTGACTTACAGCTTGCCTAGCCTCTTGTTCAGTATTCCCCGCCCACTGTTCCGCGGAAATGACACAGTCCCAGCTATCCTCCTCAGCAGCATGACTGTCCCCACCTCCTTCTCCACCCTGGCCGCTGCAGGCCAGCACAGGGACAGTGAGAGGCTCTGAGGGGCGTCTCACATACTCTTTCATGAGGTTAACATGACATAACTGATGTTTTTTTCTACGGTCAGGTGTTGCAACGAGATAATCAAGGTCGGACAGTTTCTTAGCCACCACATACGGCCCAATAAACTTGGCAGAAAGGGGGTGTCCAGGCAAAGGTAAAAGCAACATTACCTCCTGACCCACCGAAAACTCCCGAAGCTTCACCTTGGCGTCATACTGGTGCTTCATGACCGCCTGTGCATTAACCAAGTTATTACCTGCCGCTGCCATGCAACCTATAAGTCTCTCCCGGCTCTCAAGGATATATTTAAGTACAGACCCCGGCTTCTCTTCGCCCTCCCAGATCTCTTTCACCATACTTAAAGGTCCTCTCACATTATGGCCAAAGACTAGTTGATTTGGACTGAACCCCAGGCTCTCTCCTGGGACTTCACGTGCAGCGAACAGAACATACGGCAGACCCAAATCCCAATCAGTGTCATGTTCTGCACAGTAACAGCGTAGCATACTCTTCAGGGTCGAGTGCCACCGCTCCAAGACTCCCTGACTCTCGGGATGGTAGGCTGACGACACTACAGAGCATATACCGTGCAACTGAAGGGTTTGCTTGAACAATTTGGATGTAAAATTGCTCCCCTGGTCTGACTGCACCTCACGTGGAAATCCATAACGGGAACAGAACAATAATAAGTTTTTAACAACTGCCTTTGCCGAGCCGTTTCTCATGGGGTATGCGTCCGGGTATCTCGTAGCCACATCCATGATTGTCAACAGGAATTTATTGCCACTACTAGTAGGCGGGAAAGGGCCAACCAAATCTACTACAACTTTGCTGAACGGAGGCCCGGTGACAGGTATGGGAAACAAAGGTGCCTTCGGGATGGTCTGGTTAGGCTTCCCCGTTGTCTGGCAGGTCGCACACCCAGCCACCCATGCACAGACATCAGCCTTGACCCCAGGCCACCAGAAAAACCTGCCCAATGCCGCCAATGTTTTGGTTACCCCCAAATGACCCGCCACCGGCACATCATTCGCCAGACACAATAAGGACTCTCTATACTTATTTGGAACAACCACCTGGTCTACTACCCTCGCACCGCCCTCCCACTTCGATTTGGGGTCTAGAAATCTGCGGTACAATATCCTGTTGAGCCTAAAGAAATCTCCCGGCTTCGCATCCCCATCTTCCTCCAACTCTATGGCACCATTGCTATAACGAGCTAGGCTAGCGTCTTGCAGCTGCTGCTCACTAATGTCCCTGGGCGTCAATGCATCAAGATGGTTTTGTAATAAGACATTACCCCGGCTAGTAGGCTCTACTGCCTTAGTGGCTCTCGCTACAGCTCTTGCCTCACGCGAAGTCTTACCCAACTCTGCCTTGTTACACACCATATCTGGGCCAGAGTCAACTCCCGTGTTTATTATAGGTCCAAGTACCGAATCACCGAGAAGTGCAGCAGAATCAATGTCCCTTTTCCTGCCCTTAGCAACCTTCTCCTGATCCTTCCTCCACTGTCCCCGAGGTTGAGTGCTAGGCTGTGCAGGAGCCGCAGAGCGAGATCGGGTTACCACACAGGCCATCTTATCCTGTTGGCACCTCCCAACCCATTCCCGATTCTCACCATCCACGTCGGCCGCCCTCTCGGCAACGACTAAGGGTGGAGTCCCGGAAGTGGGCACCGCAAAGTCGTTGCCGAGAAGAAGGTCGACGCCCTCAACTGGCAAACACTCAACGATCCCTACATCCAGCTCCCTGCACACCTCTCCCACTCTCAACTCCAACCTCACAAGTGGGTATGATCTCGTAGCATTTATACCCTGCACCACAACAACTCTGGCCGCATTTATCGGTTTCCCTGTGAAGTTCCTCAACAAAGTTTGCGAAGCCCCCGTATCCCTCAGCAAGTCAACCCTCCGTAGTTCACTCCCCCAGCTCACAAACCCGTGTCCCCGATGGCTACAGAAAGTGTCCCGGACAGGTGTCGAGCCTTCCGTACGCTTCTTTACCGCGTGTGCCTCAGCTGCTGACAACCTACCCCGGGCAGTTGCTGCAGCCTTCAGAGACACACCGATACTGTGAACCAATGACACCGGCTTAGCGGGAGTGTTACTAGGGCACTCACGTGAATAATGGCCTAGCTTCTGACATTTGTAACATTTCACATCCCCAATGGGCTTCTTCCCTTGTGCGGGCGAAGAAGGGGCCTGACCTTTAGTAAACGGGAGAGGCTTGTGTTTGTAGGTGTTATTAGGTGCAATGCATTTAGTGTGGTTATGTGTGTCATAGGATTTGTTATTATCGAAAACTCTGGTGGGTGGGGTATAGCGCCCCTGCTGCCCTGACTCAGCCCTCTGAGCGGCACCGCAACCACGAATCAATGATAATCTGAGGTCTGCCATCTTGGCAGCCTCCTCTACTGTCTTGGGACATTTTTCCTTAATGTTCAGCGTTAGATCGGTTCCAGTACATTTGTAAAACTGTTCCAGATAGAAAAGTTGCTTAATTTCCTCAGCCGACTCTGCGTGCTCGGACCGAAACCAGTTATTACATGCATCTGTTAAGTCCCGTGCGTGCTCCATAAAACTGACGTCGCTCTTCTTATTCACGCCACGGAACTTCAATCTATAAGTTTCGGGTTGCAGTTCGTAGGCCCGGAGCACAGCCTCCTTCACCAGTCCATACACTACACTCTCGTCCAGTGACAGTGCATCGTAGGCTTTCAACCCCTTACCCACTAGACGTGATGAAACTAATGCTGCCCATTTAACCTCCGGCCAGTCATACTCACGACACTTCTTTTCGAAACGAGCAAAAAACTCAGTCACTGCTGTCTCATCAAATGCGGGTACTAACTTAATTAAATGCGAAAGTGAGTCTGTAACCCAGTGCCCACCACCGAGATGACGCCCCGTGGTCTCTACTCTAGACTTCTCGACATCCATTTCAGCCTGGTACCTGGTTGCATCCTGATTGGCTTGGATTCTAGCAACCTCTATGCGTTCTATACTAGCCTGTTGTATCTGTATCTGAGTCTCCTGCAGCTTAAACTTAGCTAGTTCTAGCTGAAATAACATCTCAGGAGACAGGCCTGGGGGGGGAGAGCACAAAATGGGGGATCCACACTGTTACGGCTGGATCGGCAATACATATTCGGGATTCTTGATCGTAGGACAGAAATGGCTTATGTGACAACGACACGCTCGATTCCAGTCCCAAATACTATATGCTCCAGACAACAAAAGCACCAACGCCCTACAGAGTTATCGTCTATGGTAACGAGGTACCTTAACTCGGCGAAAGTGTACAACAGGGGTAGGCTATGAGGCTAAACTCCCTCAGACATTTATAGGTTACGTTATTACTAAAGAAATTACGTTAATATTAAGCCTCTAATAATGTAGAATAGAAGCAGGCTAAAGGTATGACAGTGAAATGCTAAATGACAAATGTACACGCCTACTTGAAAGCGCGTGCACTAGAATAACTGTCCCCTACTAACATGCACTAGCATGTAGCATACAAGATGTTCATGATCCAGTAGATACCTAATAATACACATGGAAGGAACATAAATAGTAGTCACTTATTATAAGAATGAATCTATACTTGGAATAACTAAAAGGTTGCAGGCAACAGTACTGCGCCGGTAGCCTACTACCGCATAGGCTACTTCGCTTCTCTCACTCTGTCTCCCCTCTGAGTCTGTATGCGCCCTACGCAACAGAACTCCGGACACAGCAGCAAAACGACAGTGCAGTTAATTGATACATGAAAGTATTAATAGTGTTGTCTTGTGTGTGAGTAATGTGTACTGTAAAGTGTTACATACATAAACTTAAAGAGAGCTGCAATGCATAGTAAAATAAAGATATAACCCACTCATCATCCCCATGTGTTCTAGCTAGCAGGCCAAGTCACAGGAACAACGAGTCCCAGCACCGAAAGCGAGAACCCAGGAAAAGACTGCAGAGAACACAAGGACAGATAAATTACGTTACTCTACTATACCGGCACTACGAGCGAGCTGTAGTCTCTGGTACTACACTCGCTCCTGGCTCGGTAGGCAAATCAAGGCTAAGTCCTCGCCCCTCTACAGACAACTCCTGGGCATGGTCGGGCTCTTACACATGGCACCAGTCTAGTCACAAATTGGATGATGAGCTGGGCATATAACTCGTGAACATGTAGAACGTTCACCAACTATCCTCATCAAGAAGATCGCTGTTCACATTAACCCCTTAAATCTAATACATGTAAATATATGCTTGTCCTAAGAGTAATACGAGAGGTGAGTGCTGAAACTCCTTTAGGACCTCAAGGGAAGGGTATGCATTTAAATAGAGAGAAGAATGAAATGAGAGTAATGTCGTCAGAGAGAAAGAGTGCAACCGTGAGAAATTGGGAGAGAGGGCAAGGGATGTTAGAGTCTCAAAGGTTCTAGGCAACCTGGTCATAGAGCACACAGCGAGCCTCCAGGCAATGTGCTGTACGACAACATGGGCAGCCCAGACAGCATAGGCAGGCGGCAATGTACTACCAACCCTGTCGCACCTAGCTATAAGCGCAGGGCTGCCAACCGGTCCATACGTCTGGCAACCACTCCCCCGGCAGCGTGGCGCACCGCTACCCTCTCGCTCTGAAGTCTAACTCACTCTCTCTCTCTGAATTCCTATCATCTCATCTATCAACTTCTCTATTGATACTACATATTAAATGGAAGGTCTCGACATGGCTTAAAACAAAACCCACCACTGGTTAGCAAATGACGAGACCTTTGCAGAGATACAAAGAACATAGTTATACGTTGTCACACTCAATATAAGCAGCCAGCATGGTACACGGTCCGTGACGGTACAGTGGAGTACCAAGGAGTACAATCAGGTTACGTTGCTACGCACTGGGTGCGTCACAGCCCCCCCAAGATTTTAGATAATCGACCTTAGAAGCATTATCAAAATCTGACAGGCAACCAACCGACCTGCTACCCTTAGCTGCCACTAATTGCAAAAGGTGCACAACAACTGAAGTGTGAATTATACATAAAACACAATATCGCATGCATCATGCTACAACAATAAAGACTTACAAAACTAAAACAAATTTTCTCGTTTATTTTATTGTTTTATAATCTTTTTGGACGGCGTTATGATAGCCTAATTTTACTCCTGCTCAACCCACACACCGTGCACGACTATCCTGGATCATCAACCCTTGATAGACAATCTGCTATCACGTTCTCACTCCCGGCAATATGCTGAATGTTGAGATTATACTCTTGGAGCATTAGGGACCACCTGGTCAACCGCATATTCCGATTGTGAAACTGATTTAGGAATTTCAAGGGATGATGGTCCGTATAAATCGTCACTACCGGGCCGTAGGCTGGAACATAAACTTCGAAATGTTTGAGCGACAAAACGATAGCAAGAAGCTCCTTCTCTATAGTCGAGTAATTCCTTTGTGCCGAATTAAACTTGCGAGAAAAGAAGCTCACTGGGTGTTCCAAGCCCTCGGAATCAGTCTGCAGTAACACTGCCCCGGCACCCACACCGCTGGCATCAGTCGCCAGCTGAAAACTCCTGGAAAAGTCTGGGGCTCTCAAAATCGGATGTGTACACAGCAGGTGCTTGACTAGGTCGAAAGCCCTCTGACACTCCGAAGCCCAACAGAACTTCACTGACTTCGACAGTAGATCAGTTAACGGTGCTAAGACAGTAGAGTATCCCCGGATGAAGCGCCTATAATAGCCTATCATACCTAGGAACCGCATGACCTGGCGCTTAGTGGTGGGCCTGGGAAACATATTGATAGCCTGTATCTTGCTCAGGGGGGGGCACACCCGGCCTAACCCGACCACGAAGCCAAGATACTGCACAGTAGCCTTTACAAACTCGCACTTCCTCAGGTTCACCACCAGCCCAGCATCGTGCAACTTCCCAAACAGGGTCTCTAAGTGCCTTAGGTGATTTTCAAAATTGTCATCATACACTATCACGTCATCAAGGTAGACCGTGCAGTTAGGGATTTCGTCACAAATATCGTTCATCAGGTTCTGAAACGTGGCAGGTGCGTTCTTAAGCCCATAAGGCATTACGTTACATTGGTAGGTCTTGCCATCTACCACAAAACCACAAACTTGCTTAGCTCGGTCCGACAGGGGTACTTGCCAGTAGCCTTTTACAAGATCAATTTTAGTAAGGTACTTTGCATTCCCTATCTTGTCCACGCTGTCGTCAACTCGAGGCAAAGGGTAAGGGTTGGTAGTGGTCAAGCCATTTAGCCTACGAAAATCTATGCAGAACCGCACCTTGCCGTCAGGTTTTGGCTGCAACGTGACGGGTGATGTCCACTTCACATAACCTTCAGTGATCATCCCTCTCTCAACCATGTACTTTAACTCCTCCCGTAAAGCTGGCAACTTTACCGGGGGCACACGGTAGGGCACTGACTTGAAGGGCACATTATCACCGACGTCCACGTCGTGCGTTACCTGAGTAGTGAGACCTGGGTGTTCGGCGAAAACAGAGGGGTATGACCTGAACATGCCTAGGACAGCAGCACCCTGGTGCTCAGGCAGGTGACTTACAGCTTGCCTAGCCTCTTGTTCAGTATTCCCCGCCCACTGTTCCGCGGAAATGACACAGTCCCAGCTATCCTCCTCAGCAGCATGACTGTCCCCACCTCCTTCTCCACCCTGGCCGCTGCAGGCCAGCACAGGGACAGTGAGAGGCTCTGAGGGGCGTCTCACATACTCTTTCATGAGGTTAACATGACATAACTGATGTTTTTTCCTACGGTCAGGTGTTGCAACGAGATAATCAAGGTCGGACAGTTTCTTAGCCACCACATACGGCCCAATAAACTTGGCAGAAAGGGGGTGTCCAGGCAAAGGTAAAAGCAACATTACCTCCTGACCCACCGAAAACTCCCGAAGCTTCACCTTGGCGTCATACTGGTGCTTCATGACCGCCTGTGCATTAACCAAGTTATTACCTGCCGCTGCCATGCAACCTATAAGTCTCTCCCGGCTCTCAAGGATATATTTAAGTACAGACCCCGGCTTCTCTTCGCCCTCCCAGATCTCTTTCACCATACTTAAAGGTCCTCTCACATTATGGCCAAAGACTAGTTGATTTGGACTGAACCCCAGGCTCTCTCCTGGGACTTCACGTGCAGCGAACAGAACATACGGCAGACCCAAATCCCAATCAGTGTCATGTTCTGCACAGTAACAGCGTAGCATACTCTTCAGGGTCGAGTGCCACCGCTCCAAGACTCCCTGACTCTCGGGATGGTAGGCTGACGACACTACAGAACATATACCGTGCAACTGAAGGGTTTGCTTGAACAATTTGGATGTAAAATTGCTCCCCTGGTCTGACTGCACCTCACGTGGAAATCCATAACGGGAACAGAACAATAATAAGTTTTTAACAACTGCCTTTGCCGAGCCGTTTCTCATGGGGTATGCGTCCGGGTATCTCGTAGCCACATCCATGATTGTCAACAGGAATATATTGCCACTACTAGTAGGCGGGAAAGGGCCAACCAAATCTACTACAACTTTGCTGAACGGAGGCCCGGTGACAGGTATGGGAAACAAAGGTGCCTTCGGGATGGTCTGGTTAGGCTTCCCCGTTGTCTGGCAGGTCGCACACCCAGCCACCCATGCACAGACATCAGCCTTGACCCCAGGCCACCAGAAAAACCTGCCCAATGCCGCCAATGTTTTTGTTACCCCCAAATGACCCGCCACCGGCACATCATGCGCCAGACACAATAAGGACTCTCTATACTTATTTGGAACAACCACCTGGTCTACTACCCTCGCACCGCCCTCCCACTTCGATTTGGGGTCTAGAAATCTGCGGTATAATATCCTGTTGAGCCTAAAGAAATCTCCCGGCTTCGCATCCCCATCTTCCTCCAACTCTATGGCACCATTGCTATAACGAGCTAGGCTAGCGTCTTGCAGCTGCTGCTCACTAATGTCCCTGGGCGTCAATGCATCAAGATGGTTTTGTAATAAGACATTACCCCGGCTAGTAGGCTCTACTGCCTTAGTGGCTCTCGCTACAGCTCTTGCCTCACGCGAAGTCTTACCCAACTCTGCCTTGTTACACACCATATCTGGGCCAGAGTCAACTCCCGTGTTTATTATAGGTCCAAGTACCGAATCACCGAGAAGTGCAGCAGAATCAATGTCCCTTTTCCTGCCCTTAGCAACCTTCTCCTGATCCTTCCTCCACTGTCCCCGAGGTTGAGTGCTAGGCTGTGCAGGAGCCGCAGAGCGAGATCGGGTTACCACACAGGCCATCTCATCCTGTTGGCACCTCCCAACCCATTCCCGATTCTCACCATCCACGTCGGCCGCCCTCTCGGCAACGACTAAGGGTGGAGTCCCGGAAGTGGGCACCGCAAAGTCGTTGCCGAGAAGAAGGTCGACGCCCTCAACTGGCAAACACTCAACGATCCCTACATCCAGCTCCCTGCACACCTCTCCCACTCTCAACTCCAACCTCACAAGTGGGTATGACCTCGTAGCATTTATACCCTGCACCACAACAACTCTGGCCGCATTTATCGGTTTCCCTGTGAAGTTCCTCAACAAAGTTTGCGAAGCCCCCGTATCCCTCAGCAAGTCAACCCTCCGTAGTTCACTCCCCCAGCTCACAAACCCGTGCCCCCGATGGCTACAGAAAGTGTCCCGGACAGGTGTCGAGCCTTCCGTACGCTTCTTTACCGCGTGTGCCTCAGCTGCTGACAACCTACCCCGGGCAGTTGCTGCAGCCTTCAGAGACACACCGATACTGTGAACCAATGACACCGGCTTAGCGGGAGTGTTACTAGGGCACTCACGTGAATAATGGCCTAGCTTCTGACATTTGTAACATTTCACATCCCCAATGGGCTTCTTCCCTTGTGCGGGCGAAGAAGGGGCCTGACCTTTAGTAAACGGGAGAGGCTTGTGTTTGTAGGTGTTATTAGGTGCAATGCATTTAGTGTGGTTATGTGTGTCATAGGATTTGTTATTATCGAAAACTCTGGTGGGTGGGGTATAGCGCCCCTTCTGCCCTGACTCAGCCCTCTGAGCGGCACCGCAACCACGAATCAATGATAATCTGAGGTCTGCCATCTTGGCAGCCTCCTCTACTGTCTTGGGACATTTTTCCTTAATGTTCAGCGTTAGATCGGTTCCAGTGCATTTGTAAAACTGTTCCAGATAGAAAAGTTGCTTAATTTCCTCAGCCGACTCTGCGTGCTCGGACCGAAACCAGTTATTACCTGCATCTGTTAAGTCCCGTGCGTGCTCCATAAAACTGACGTCGCTCTTCTTATTCACGCCAGGGAACTTCAATCTATAAGTTTCGGGTTGCAGTTCGTAGGCCCGGAGCACAGCCTCCTTCACCAGTCCATACACTACACTCTCGTCCAGTGACAGTGCATCGTAGGCTTTCAACCCCTTACCCACTAGACGTGATGAAACTAATGCTGCCCATTTAACCTCCGGCCAGTCATACTCACGACACTTCTTTTCGAAACGAGCAAAAAACTCAGTCACTGCTGTCACATCAAATGCGGGTACTAACTTAATTAAATGCGAAAGTGAGTCTGTAACCCAGTGCCCACCACCGAGATGACGCCCCGTGGTCTCTACTCTAGACTTCTCGACATCCATTTCAGCCTGGTACCTGGTTGCATCCTGATTGGCTTGGATTCTAGCAACCTCTATGCGTTCTATACTAGCCTGTTGTATCTGAGTCTCCTGCAGCTTAAACTTAGCTAGTTCTAGCTGAAATAACATCTCAGGAGACAGGCCTGGGGGGGGAGAGCACAAAATGGGGGATCCACACCGAGACGTGTTTACGGGTAAGCCAGCTTGCCCTTGAGAACCCTCCTGCTGCATCGTGCTAAGACTCGCTGGCTGAGGGCCCAGCTCAGGGGTAGAGTGGAATGGAGGCTTGGAGGGAACCCCCCAAGACCCCACTCCACCCACCGCCCCATCGCCATCACCCAACAAACATGCCACCAAATTCTTCTTGGGCCAACTGTCAGGACAGTCCCGCCCCAAAACCGTGGCTAAACAGCGAAGACCGTAACAATCAATAGCCTGCAGGCGCTGTTCGGTCAAAGGTGTCTGCAAAAATGCCCGGGCATCCCTCTCTCCACTTATAACACTCCCCTCCCCAAACATCTGTTGTACTTGCTGGTTACTAGGCTGTACCGTGTTATCCTCCCCCGTAAATGATGAGTCATTAGACATAGTGCTGGTTATACAATTGCTGTTCATAAAAAAAAAGAAGTGCTTATTACTAATTGCAGTCTCGACTCACAAAATGTTAAAGATGCTTGAATGACTCTACTCTAGACACCCCCAACGAAACAATCTGCAAGTCCACCAATACAATAATGACACAATAAAAAATTCCTCCAATATGCAAGAAAATTCTAGCCAGCTCTACTAGGTAGCATAGAATAGTTCTCCAAAAAACATGTGATAGGATACTACTGAATCTTGTGCAAGGTCGCCATTTTGTTACGGCTGGATCGGCAATACATATTCGGGATTCTTGATCGTAGGACAGAAATGGCTTATGTGACAACGACACGCTCGATTCCAGTCCCAAATACTATATGCTCCAGACAACAAAAGCACCAACGCCCTACAGAGTTATCGTCTATGGTAACGAGGTACCTTAACTCGGCGAAAGTGTACAACAGGGGTAGGCTATGAGGCTAAACTCCCTCAGACATTTATAGGTTACGTTATTACTAAAGAAATTACGTTAATATTAAGCCTCTAATAATGTAGAATAGAAGCAGGCTAAAGGTATGACAGTGAAATGCTAAATGACAAATGTACACGCCTACTTGAAAGCGCGTGCACTAGAATAACTGTCCCCTACTAACATGCACTAGCATGTAGCATACAAGATGTTCATGATCCAGTAGATACCTAATAATACACATGGAAGGAACATAAATAGTAGTCACTTATTATAAGAATGAATCTATACTTGGAATAACTAAAAGGTTGCAGGCAACAGTACTGCGCCGGTAGCCTACTACCGCATAGGCTACTTCGCTTCTCTCACTCTGTCTCCCCTCTGAGTCTGTATGCGCCCTACGCAACAGAACTCCGGACACAGCAGCAAAACGACAGTGCAGTTAATTGATACATGAAAGTATTAATAGTGTTGTCTTGTGTGTGAGTAATGTGTACTGTAAAGTGTTACATACATAAACTTAAAGAGAGCTGCAATGCATAGTAAAATAAAGATATAACCCACTCATCATCCCCATGTGTTCTAGCTAGCAGGCCAAGTCACAGGAACAACGAGTCCCAGCACCGAAAGCGAGAACCCAGGAAAAGACTGCAGAGAACACAAGGACAGATAAATTACGTTACTCTACTATACCGGCACTACGAGCGAGCTGTAGTCTCTGGTACTACACTCGCTCCTGGCTCGGTAGGCAAATCAAGGCTAAGTCCTCGCCCCTCTACAGACAACTCCTGGGCATGGTCGGGCTCTTACACATGGCACCAGTCTAGTCACAAATTGGATGATGAGCTGGGCATATAACTCGTGAACATGTAGAACGTTCACCAACTATCCTCATCAAGAAGATCGCTGTTCACATTAACCCCTTAAATCTAATACATGTAAATATATGCTTGTCCTAAGAGTAATACGAGAGGTGAGTGCTGAAACTCCTTTAGGACCTCAAGGGAAGGGTATGCATTTAAATAGAGAGAAGAATGAAATGAGAGTAATGTCGTCAGAGAGAAAGAGTGCAACCGTGAGAAATTGGGAGAGAGGGCAAGGGATGTTAGAGTCTCAAAGGTTCTAGGCAACCTGGTCATAGAGCACACAGCGAGCCTCCAGGCAATGTGCTGTACGACAACATGGGCAGCCCAGACAGCATAGGCAGGCGGCAATGTACTACCAACCCTGTCGCACCTAGCTATAAGCGCAGGGCTGCCAACCGGTCCATACGTCTGGCAACCACCCCCCCGGCAGCGTGGCGCACCGCTACCCTCTCGCTCTGAAGTCTAACTCACTCTCTCTCTCTGAATTCCTATCATCTCATCTATCAACTTCTCTATTGATACTACATATTAAATGGAAGGTCTCGACATGGCTTAAAACAAAACCCACCACTGGTTAGCAAATGACGAGACCTTTGCAGAGATACAAAGAACATAGTTATACGTTGTCACACTCAATATAAGCAGCCAGCATGGTACACGGTCCGTGACGGTACAGTGGAGTACCAAGGAGTACAATCAGGTTACGTTGCTACGCACTGGGTGCGTCACAACACCGAGACGTGTTTACGGGTAAGCCAGCTTGCCCTTGAGAACCCTCCTGCTGCATCGTGCTAAGACTCGCTGGCTGAGGGCCCAGCTCAGGGGTAGAGTGGAATGGAGGCTTGGAGGGAACCCCCCAAGACCCCACTCCACCCACCGCCCCATCGCCATCACCCAACAAACATGCCACCAAATTCTTCTTGGGCCAACTGTCAGGACAGTCCCGCCCCAAAACCGTGGCTAAACAGCGAAGACCGTAACAATCAATAGCCTGCAGGCGCTGTTCGGTCAAAGGTGTCTGCAAAAATGCCCGGGCATCCCTCTCTCCACTTATAACACTCCCCTCCCTAAACATCTGTTGTACTTGCTGGTTACTAGGCTGTACCGTGTTATCCTCCCCCGTAAATGATGAGTCATTAGACATAGTGCTGGTTATACAATTGCTGTTCATAAAAAAAAAGAAGTGCTTATTACTAATTGCAGTCTCGACTCACAAAATGTTAAAGATGCTTGAATGACTCTACTCTAGACACCCCCAACGAAACAATCTGCAAGTCCACCAATACAATAATGACACAATAAAAATTCCTCCAATATGCAAGAAAATTCTAGCCAGCTCTACTAGGTAGCATAGAATAGTTCTCCAAAAAACATGTGATAGGATACTACTGAATCTTGTGCAAGGTCGCCATTTTGTTACGGCTGGATCGGCAATACATATTCGGGATTCTTGATCGTAGGACAGAAATGGCTTATGTGACAACGACACGCTCGATTCCAGTCCCAAATACTATATGCTCCAGACAACAAAAGCACCAACGCCCTACAGAGTTATCGTCTATGGTAACGAGGTACCTTAACTCGGCGAAAGTGTACAACAGGGGTAGGCTATGAGGCTAAACTCCCTCAGACATTTATAGGTTACGTTATTAATAAAGAAATGCAATACTCAAGAAACTACGTTAATATTAAGCCTCTAATAATGTAGAATAGAAGCAGGCTAAAGGTATGACAGTGAAATGCTAAATGACAAATGTACACGCCTACTTGAAAGCGCGTGCACTAGAATAACTGTCCCCTACTAACATGCACTAGCATGTAGCCTACAAGATGTTCATGATCCAGTAGATACCTAATAATACACATGGAAGGAACATAAACAGTAGTCACTTATTGTAATAATGAATCTATACTTGGAATAACTAAAAGGTTGCAGGCAACAGTACTGCGCCGGTAGCCTACTACCGCATAGGCTACTTCGCTTCTCTCACTCTGTCTCCCCTCTGAGTCTGTATGCGCCCTACGCAACAGAACTCCGGACACAGCAGCAAAACGACAGTGCAGTTAATTGATACATGAAAGTATTAATAGTGTTGTCTTGTGTGTGAGTAATGTGTATTGTAAAGTGTTACATACATAAACTTAAAGAGAGCTGCAATGCATAGTAAAATAAAGATATCACCCACTCATCATCCCCATGTGTTCTAGCTAGCAGGCCAAGTCACAGGAACAACGAGTCCCAGCACCGAAAGCGAGAACCCAGGAAAAGACTGCAGAGAACACAAGGACAGATAAATTACGTTACTCTACAATACCGGCACTACGAGCGAGCTGTAGTCTCTGGTACTGCACTCGCTCCTGGCTCGGTAGGCAAATCAAGGCTAAGTCCTCGCCCCTCTACAGACAACTCCTGGGCATGGTCGGGCTCTTACACATGGCACTAGTCTAGTCACAAATTGGATGATGAGCTGGGCATATAACTCGTGAA
The DNA here is from genome assembly GCA_037953745.1 of Lithodes maja. NCBI lineage: Eukaryota > Metazoa > Arthropoda > Malacostraca > Decapoda > Lithodidae > Lithodes > Lithodes maja. The sequence continues at coordinate 14,419 of JBAKBP010027895.1, read as the reverse complement.
CATGTAGAACGTTCACCAACTATCCTCATCAAGAAGATCGCTGTTCACATTAACCCCTTAAATCTAATACATGTAAATATATGCTTGTCCTAAGAGTAATACGAGAGGTGAGTGCTGAAACTCCTTTAGGACCTCAAGGGAAGGGTATGCATTTAAATAGAGAGAAGAATGAAATGAGAGTAATGTCGTCAGAGAGAAAGAGTGCAACCGTGAGAAATTGGGAGAGAGGGCAAGGGATGTTAGAATCTCAAAGGTTCTAGGCAACCTGATCATGGAACACACAGCGAGCCTCCATGCAATGTGCAGTACGACAACATGGGCAGCCAGGCAGCATATGCAGGCGGCAATGTACTACCAACCCTGTCGCACCTAGCTATAAGCGCAGGGCTGCCAACCGGTCCATACGTCTGGCAACCATTGCTACCCTCTCGCTCTGAAGTCTAACTCACTCTCTCTCTCTGAATTCCTATCATCTCATCTATCAACTTCTCTATTGATACTACATATTAAATGGAAGGTCTCGACATGGCTTAAAACAAAACCCACCACTGGTTAGCAAATGACGAGACCTTTGCAGAGATACAAAGAACATAGTTATACGTTGTCACACTCAATATAAGCAGCCAGCACGGTACACGGTCCGTGACGGTACAGTGGAGTACCAAGGAGTACAATCAGGTTACGTTGCTACGCACTGGGTGCGTCACAATAGATACTTGTTTTACGCTCTGGGTCTTATTTAGGCATGAAAATGATCACGTAAACAGCCCTCTTTTGGCTAAAAACACCCCGCTGGGCGGTACATATAAATAGACCGCTAGCCCGCTAATAAGGTGTTAAAGAAGAACAAAAGGTACATATTAACCTGCGTTGACGTCTTCTCAAAATATACGGTTGCTTGTGCCATCCCGGACAAAAGCGCTGAAACCGTGGCAAATAGTATACTCGATAAAGTAATTTTCGTGTATGGCATCCCCGAGTGCATTATGGGTGACAGGGGTAGGGAATTCAATAACGAGATCTGGCAACATTTGGGGGGTACGGGGGTACCAGATCCAGCATACCTCTCCATACTGGCCACAAAGAAACGCTGTATGCTATGCGAGAAAAAAACATAGGCTACTTGCAAATTATGTAAGAGCTAGTCTGAGTTCGCAAGGGGAAGAAATAACCAGAGAACAGCCGGAAATATTACCAGAAATAATTTGGGGAATCGATACTACAGTTTGCAGGGCTACAGGATATTCCCCTTATGAGATACTATTCGGTATCACACCTAGACTGCTCCAAGAACGACTCCTACTAACGCTACCAACTTCACCACCTATTCTCGACCAGAACAGTACCTCAAAAGCAGAGCTGGGCACCACAAACAAAAAGTGAAGTCAGCAAACACAAATCAGCAAACCAGAACATAACTTCAGCAAACACAAATGTGCAAACCTTGTGAAATGTCTAGTCCTCAAATGCAAATATGCAAACGCAAACTGTTTTTTATTAATTTTAAATTTAAACTACAGAATCAAGGTTAAATCAATAAATTCAATCTATAATGTCAATAAATATATATATTTACTTAAATATAATGTTGCCCAACTTCCATGGACCTCAAGGATATACATACAGGCTTTTAAAGCCTGGAAATTGCTGTAAATTGCCAAAACATTCCAGAACGTCATCCGCAGTGAAAGGGTTAATATATATAGCATAGGCCACTTAGTTTGTCCACATGGGCAGTAAACCGTTGGGGCAACTTGTTTATGGGGAGAGTGCTTCAGTAATAATCAGTATTCGCAATTCCGCACCATTCAGGAGGAGGTACGCCGGATCACAGAGGTGCAAGGAGGCGATTAATTCGTGGTCCCCCCTTTGGGAATGGCAATTGGCTATATACGCCTAGATAGGTTTACTTTAGATAGATTAAGTAATTTAATAGAAAGTAGCCTAGGCCTATTAATGTTAATGCTCAGAATAAAGGCCTAGCTTCAGATCAAAATTTAATAAAATGTTATTGTAGGCAAATTTAGTCTAGGCCTGTATGATACTTTCAAAATTAACACTTTCTACTTGACACTAATACAATGAGTGTGATTATAGGCCTAGGCCTATACATAAAAGTTAGAACATGCAATATTTAGCCTAGGCCTACATGCTTTGAGGCATTTTGATGGAATTAGTGACTGATTATAGCCTAGACCTAGACCTAGGCTATATATTATATATAGAAGTTAGAACATGCAATATTTAGCCTACATGCTTTGAGGCATTTTGATGGAATTAGTGATTATAGCCTAGGCTAGCCTATACAGTATATATAGAAGTTAGAACATGCAATATTATTTAGCCTACATGTTTTGAGGCACTTTGATGGGATTAGGGTAGCCTAGGCCTAGCCTAATCAAATTACTTATATTAGTAGGCCTAATTAGCCTATAGGCCTAGGCTATATATAGAAGTTTAGAACATGCAATATTTAGCCTACATGCTTTGAGGCATTTTGATGGGATTAGTGATTATAGACCTAGGTCTAGGCTATATAGCCTAGCTATATATAAGTTAGACTTAGCCTAGGCCTACATGCTTTGAGGCATTTTAATGGGATTAGGATAGCCTAATAACATTAGTTTCGGTTAAAACATTAACAGGTTATCAATCACGATAGCCTAACTTTATAGGCCTAATCTTAAATTAGGCTAGATTATAAAGTTATGCTAGGTAAAATTAACCACTTCGACTTTACTCACGTGGTGGTAATGGCTCTTAAGGGTGTACGCGCTGTACGTATTAAAAGCCAATTTAGCCTTGCAGTATTTGCAAGGGTAGATTATTCTGCCCTTCTCCAGAGACATCTTCTTGGTAATTACAGGCCCATAGAAGGTTTCTAGGTGGGGCCAGGGGTGGCTTAGGTCCTCGATTTCTGCATGCTCTGCAGCATCACTGTCGGATGATGGTGGTGAACTGCTCCCCATGCTGTTGGCAGCTGCGGTAGGCATGATGGTAGACTCCATGTTCACTTCAATAGGCCGAAAATATAAACAAAGTTGAAGTGCTAGCAGGTTGGAACTCTTGGACTGCTGTGTGTTGTAGGTGTTAGCTCGACGCTTGCTACTAAGTAAGTGAACAAACGTGAAGAGCCGATGTATAGGCCTAGATTCCAGAACACAGGTAGTTGGCTAGGTCACGTGACTTTTTTTGGCGGAGCTGCAGGAGCGGCCCAGGGCTGGCTGGCGGCTGGAATTTTAATTTTGCGGACTCGAGGTTTGCAACATGGAGGTACTTTCCAGAGCTTCAAACCCGCAAATAGGCAGCCATTTTGACGCCAACGCTAATGAGCCAACAAAATGACACTTCCGCCATGGCGGAATTGGCTATTTGCGGAAGTGTTGGCTAAAGTGACCAGCTCTGCTCAAAAGTTAAAGGGAAAGACGCCAGCGAGTTCATACCCAGGTAACGCAAAGGCAACCCTAGAAATCTACTCTGACAAATCCATATTACCGAGGGGAGTATATTCTGGTCAAGAGACATGACCCCACTCAGGCAGGTAAATTAGAGGAGAAGTACGAGGGTTCCTTCCAAGTTGTTGAGATCAATGGACCATACCAGGTCTGGTTTTTACATAATGGGGATATTGTTTCTGCCACGCATATCCGCCATACTAAACGGTACGAGGGAATCATACCCCCAGATATGAGTGCATGGAGTAGTGAAGAAGAAAGTGAGGGAGACCCAGAATGTTGGGCAGAGAATAGGAATGACTATTTGACCCCTCCTGGTACTGAAGATTCGTCACTGAGGAATGGTCATACTGGAACTTTCCTGTTCTGGCAGTCCTGTAGTAGGAAAAAGGACGAGTTAGACTCGGAATCAGAACTTGAAGAATCGGGAGAAACCGAGGAAATTGTGACAGACTGGGAGAGAAAAACCAGAGAGTCAGTTAACCTCGATCAATCCATGGACCAAGAGAGCGGAGTTTCAAATACTAATGGAGATTGTAATGATATCCTAAGTTAGGAGGAAAAAGAAACAAGAGATATAAGTAAAATGCCCAGAACATGAAATCCTCATCACCTGCACAACCACTCCCCTTTTAAACACCTCTGCTAGTTTTCCCATGTACAATCCCTCACCGATGATTAATTGTTACCCCATGAAAATCTATTTTCTATGTATGCCACGCTCCGCAGAGAACTAATATTTCCGCCAACACTATTCTAAATCAGATGTACTTAAATTTTAAGAGTGTGAGTAGGTCGCCAGCTATGAATAATAAGACCTCAAATACCCATACCGAGATCTGATACCTTAAGACTATAATTCACCCTGTATCCCTTTTTATGTATATTCTAAGTACGTAAGGAAACTATATCAAACTTTCTGTATCTCTAGGAGTACAGTTAATGGTTAGTATTTCAAAGAAACTGCGGTTCATTCTGGGGAGATAGTCTAAGTGTCTATGTATTATGTAATTTGTTTACAGGCCTTAATGATCAGGCCTTATCATGTTGAAACACAGGAACAATACTTCCTTTCTTTGTTATACTATAGTTGTGTATATACAGTATGTGTCTCCCTGTACCATGATTATTACTATTTCCCATGCACAACCCCTCATCGATGATACCATACCTATACCTATGGTTTATACCCCGGGACTATAGTTCCACCATCGCTATACCTACTGTATACCTACACGTACGCACACACCTAACCTTTTGGATCACCCTGTATCCCCCTCCCTCAGAAGCCACCCAATACACACAACTGTCCCTGTTTTAAGCGTCGAGGAATGCCACCTCTATGCACCGAGTTTGACCACCACCCTTCTTCCCCTAACCTAACCTCTAAATGTAATAATAATTACCCTATGCCCAGTTCCAACTCCCCACCCAACCAATGCCAGTATGAAGGACAAGATAAAACCACTAAAGACCTTTCCATTTATCACAAATAACTCGGCAATAGAAACAATTGTTTAGTTTGACTCCGACCGTCAGTAAAGGTCACTTTACCAATTCCAAAGAGACAACCGCGACATGGCCCAGTTAGCCTCACGCAGGGCTCTCTCCAATTCAACCTCCCGCATTCAGTTATATTGTAAAAAGCCTGTTCTAAAGTGCCGATTCAGGTTCTTTCCCGAGTACAAGTATTTAGAATAAAAGCTCTATCCTTTTATCACAGATAACTATCCTCTACCATGTAAAAACAACCTCTCAACTCGACCCAGAAGGCGGGCCGTGCGAGGCTAATACAACAACCTTTGCCCCCTTAAAAAGGATGTTCCCCCCTGACCTTGAACTCTCAAACAAACCACATTAACCCTCTCACGACCATTTGACGCAGAGGTTGCCAGATTAGCAATAAGAAATAGAGCTCTCTCACTCTTATAATTACCTCTCCAAAATTAGTTTTCTGCCCACAGCTAACTCAAAGACAACTGCAGAGGTTAAAGTAACTAAACTAAAGATTTCTAAATACCCCTGATGGTAATAAAGGCTTTAAAGTATCCCTAATAGGCTCAAAATTGCGTCAAGAACGTGAGAGGGTTAATAACCCCCCTGAGTTGCAGTCATAAATAAAAACCAGACTCCATGAACAACCCTCACTAAGGGTGTATATCATGACAACTTAAACTTATGTCACAGCACAAATAATGTAAAGAACTCAATGCCGTAGTATTTAAGGTGCAGCACCCCCCCCCCCCCCTCCCCCGCCCCCCCCCAGCACAGGGGACCCCACCAACCCCCCAACGTAGCTACATCATGACCCGGACGGTCACCAACCATTCTTGCCAGACACCAGGTGAGTCTTAATACCCAAATGAGCAGTCACATTACCTGCCAATATGCTATACTCCCTAATCATTAGCAAGTTCAACAATCATACCTAAGCTCAGTTACCAACTTATAATAGCTTTTCCGCTAAAACAGAGACTGCCATTGATACATAATGCTGAAAATGCCTACCAGCATGGGCCTCTACTGCGCCCCATAAAGTAGTCCCTCCCCTCAACCATATATCTCTCTCACAGACCATAATACTTACTTTTGTTAGCGTAAAGGTATAAAAAACGTTTGCCAGAGTACTGAACTTTTTGCTGAAGATACCCAGACCTTATTGTAAAAACCCCTAAGTTCAAAAGAACAAATAAACCTCTGAAGAACCCCAACATCCAGTAGTTCAAGAATGTTCTACCCCCCTTTGACCAAACCTATAAATGCTACCACCGAGGCAAAACTCGGCCAGTTCATTATTAACTCTCAAATCAACGGCCTGCCGCTCTGCTTGAAGTCTAGTATACTCCACCCTCAAGATTCCTGATAATTCGGCCTCCCGAGTCTATGAAAATCTGTGAGTAGGTAAATTAACCTTTTGTGAATATTTTATTACACCCGGACTCCCGTAAGGTAATATCATATCTGCAAATAACTAATTTACCAATTATTGATTGTCTTATAAACGTATTGTAGTGTGTCCTCTTCTACTTGGGTTTACAAGCAATCATAGAGTGTAATAGTAACTCCACTTGAATGACCTATAGGATTCTGGACTCCCAGATTCAATAGTTGTCCATCTGAGTACGTTTTCTGTTATAGTTTAGTGGTTGTTGCAACAGGAAAAATGCCTCCCAACAGTGACTAAATTAGAATAGTAGACACTAGTATACTCAACTCATAACTGGTCTAGGACAGAAAGATCTTGTTATGTTAGAAGGGATTATGCGAGAAACTCTTGATTGAGGACTCTGCAAAATTAACTCTTTGGTAACAATTGTCTGTGGTCTCCCAGATATAATTGTTAACTAAAAGGTTTCAAAACCGCCCGAGTCCCTTGAACCTCTTTCAAAGACCAGAGATAGATAAGAAAGCCGCTTTTCCCAACTATCTTACATTCGTCCGATACCTTGTTAATCCGGCCTGTGCCTGAGACATTGTATTTAAGGTCCCCATCCAAGAGTAACATATCGGGACTTCATCACCGGTTAAACAAGTAACCCATCTACACTACCGGACAACTTGGACGGCCCCAGAGCAGCTGTTAACCCCCCGACATCACCAACTCAAGATAACCAGGAAACTCCATCACAGTGCTAGTTCTCAAAGTATCAGTGCTACGATACTATTAACTCGACCATCCAGTGTATACAATTATGTCTCCATTTTCTCTGATGTTATGAAGAAAGTGATTACTATGCTAGTGTGTGTTAAAGTATATCAGTGAATTTAAGACTAGGCGAACTGACTCCTGTAATTATTCTTGCCACCAGGTTTAACCTCGCCGAAGAAATAAGTCTTAGTTATTGGGACTACGGCTTGAGTGAAAGCAATTCTAAAATAAGTGATTGTGATTGTTAACCAGAAACCTGAATCGCCCCTTACTGATATTCTGTCTTAAGTGTTATCTAGACAAGTGAACATACCATACCAGTGAAGCTAGCTACTGTTATTCCCTTTACGTACCTTCTTGGGAACAACTATATTACTTATATTTTCATCTTTGATTACGAGTCATATTACCAGAGATTTAACATAACGAGATACCTAGCCTGTGTGATTTGTGTACCCTACATATCGTTGAAGTAATGTGATCAGAAGAATAATACCTGAACGTTGGAAGTGGGAAGTGTGTCTCTATCTAAATCCGCGATAAGTGCTAGAGATTGTAAGAAGTCCAATAACCTATCTGATTGCTCCAACATCTATTGTTCGTGTGAATTCTGTTACGTACATTATACCTAAGTGTTATTTAGAATAAGGCTGTAATACAAACCATTTCTCCGAGATTATCTTATGTCCTCTATTGATTCCCTTTATGTATTTTGCATGAAATCTAATAACCCAGTCTTGTAGAACTCACCTATACCAAGTTAATCCTGCATAAAATCAGGGCATAACAATAATGCCAGAAAAAGAGGCGTTTAACGAACCTAGAATTAATGATGAAGCTCCTTCTACTAAAGTAATTAAGTCAAATGAAGACCGGGGAACCGATCCATAGAGCGAGATTAAAACTAGGGATCTTAAACCGACTGACCCCGCTGAAACAGTTACGCATAGTGGTAGGGTTAGCCATCTACCAATCAGGTATCCGGACCAGGTTATAAACGAACATCTGAGGTGTGTCAGAGTCAATCCAAAGGTACCATGCCTCTCACAAGTGACCACCAGTACAGGCTCCGTCGCCTCATAGCAATAGTAGACGGAAAGGGTCAGAGGATGCAAACCTTAAGAAAACCTTAAGGATTGTTTTAAAAACCAACCTGACCGGGGTCGCCAAAACAAAATGGGAACCCTCCGGTCACTTTTGATATATCGACTGTTACGAATTATCTTCAAAACTCATACAAAGTCTAAATAGGCCTCGGACACAACAACGTGAATCTGACTACTTCAGAAGACAGGTAGGGTTAATATCCCAATTCAGGTAAATCTACACTGCTATCACATGGAAGGAAATCATATTGATACAGTGTCAATGGATTCATATCATATTATAATTAACTTCTGTCACTGTACAATAGCCTACTGTGAAGTAAATTATATAGACACTCCTCAAGACGAAATGAGTTAGGCTAAGCAGACTTCTCAAAAATATCAGAAGTGAAATTGATTAACTATCAAAGAAACACGTTGATAAATTACTCCTATACTGTAAAGTATCAAGACTCTTCACTTAAACAGGCAATAATAAATACAGTTAATTTGATTGAGAATTAAAGAAACATTTTGACTCAAATGACTCATCAAATATCGGGTGCTTAATTAAGCCAATAAAATATAAATGACCCACTGGGACATAGTCAAAACAATATGGGAAATATAAATGTCCCACTGGAATATCATCAAAACAATATGGGATATCTGTATGACAATGTCAGCCCAGGTGGTTCTTAATGTGCAAATAATAGGCTACCGAAAATCATTAATCATGCATTCTTTAAGTAAGCTATTTCACTGGAATGTTAAATCTGTAGGGGTGGCATTTATCACACAAATACCCTGTATGAACATCCTAACTAATGCGCACATATAAAATATATAACCCAGTTCATCAGAGATACAATATAAAATTATATCTTTGATCAAAAGGTCAATCAACACACATAAATATAAATCAATACAAGAGATCACTGCAAAAATGTATATATTGAGAATAGCAAGGCTCCGTGTCAACACACAAATACTCACACACACAATCGTGTCTGTAGTTCAAGATGCCAGGAGCAGTCCTCCTCTTGCAACCAGCTGTGACCACTCGTCTCTGTCTGAGGGACCGCGTACACACGCTCACACACACGCCTGCAACACCAGCCCTCGTCTTCCCCCGTCTCTCCTTGAGGGACCGGCGAGGGAGTATATATATATACGGGCGGGGCCTTATGCTCACTGAGGGGCACTCCTCACATTCAAAATGTCCACTGATGACAAAACACAGTTATTGGTCCCATATATACATTAGAGGGTGAATATCCCAATCACAAGACCCTCACTCGATAGATAGACACCGCCCACACAATCTATTTCACAAGGCATCCTCGGACAATGCGAGGTATTCATTTAAGCACAGATAATATCACTTATCAAGTCTTGCAAACCCTAGACTTGATTATAAAGTTCTAACATCATATAATCTCATTTGCCCATCATAAAGGTTCTGAAGTACATCGTGCCACTTGTAAAATTATACTGATTGTAATCCTGGACACATCAATAGTCTATGGGCTGATATAAATAAGATGATGCAACATTATGTAAGTACTCGTCATATCTAGAACCGTTAGTTGGGTCCTCTATAGGGAGACATTCCACACTCCTTGTCTTTTACAGTAGTGTCCCTATATATAAATAATTAACTGTTTTTCAACATTTAAAAGCACATAGATGATATACTGCTCACACAAGTGATGTCCTGACGTGCTGGCGCTGGCCAAGGGGCCGGTATACCTTACACCCTCCTCCTGGAAACAAAACATTTCTTGGAGCATACATAACAAATTATGTCAGTCCACACAGCTAGATAGCAGGTCAGGCATGATATTATCCTTAGCTGTCTTCTGAAGTAGTCAGATTCGCGTTGTTGTGTCCGAGGTCTATTTGGACTTTGTATGAGTTCTGAAGATAATTCGTAACAATATTTTTATATATATATATATATATATATATACAGTAAACTGGCATGAACATTTGTTAATGGTGTTAGTATTTGTTAATGTAAATGGCAGAAGTTTTCGTCTGTTGTCCAATGTTTTAGTCAATGACTGGTCTCTGGCACATACTGTATATACTTGAATTCTTGAATGAACTTGTAGTAATTATTTCCTAATGGAGATCCGGTTTATTTTCTGACAAACACATTAATATCCACGAGCTGCAGATTGTCCAGGTTATTTGTGGGTCGTTGGATACTGATGTACCTTCCTGTAATCCCTTGAGGGCTGGGACAGGAAAGGCGACCCTGTTCACCGGAGTAGGGTCCCAGGTAGGTGGACATCAGAGTGTACTCGGAGAAGTCACCGCTTGTGGAGAGTTGCTGCCCTACACGAACCTGGGGGGAGGGATTTAATATTTACAAAGGGTGGTCCAAGGGAAAGGAGATGGTAAATACAGGGTAACACATATACAAAGGGTGGTTCAAAGGAGAGGAGATGGTAAATACAGGGTTACACATATACAAAGGGTGGTTCAAGCGAGAGGAGATGGTTAATACAGGGTTACACATATACAAAGGGTGGTTCAAAGGAGAGGAGATGGTAAATACAGGGTTACACATATAAAAAGGGTGGTTCAAGGGAGAGGAGATGGTAAATACAGGGTTACACATATACAAAGGGTGGTTCAAAGGAGAGGAGATGGTTAATACAGGGTTACACATATACAAAGGGTGGTTCAAAGGAGAGGAGATGGTTAATACAGGGTTACACATATACAAAGGGTGGTTCAAGGGAGAGGAGATGGTTAATATAGGGTTACACATATACAAAGGATGTTTCAAAAGAGAGGAGATGGTTAATACAGGGTTACACATATACAAAGGATGGTTCAAAAGAGAGGAGATGGTTAATACAGGGTTACACATATACAAAGGATGGTTCAAAAGAGAGGAGATGGATAATACAGGGTTACACATATACAAAGGGTGGTTCAAAAGAGAGGAGATGGTTAATACAGGGTTACACATATACAAAGGGTGGTTCAAAAGAGAGGAGATGGTTAATACAGGGTTACACATATACAAAGGGTGGTTCAAAAGAGAGGAGATGGTTAATACAGGGTTACACATATACAAAGGATGGTTCAAAAGAGAGGAGATGGTTAATACAGGGTTACACATATACAAAGGATGGTTCAAAAGAGAGGAGATGGATAATACAGGGTTACACATATACAAAGGGTGGTTCAAGCGAGAGGAGATGGTTAATACAGGGTTACACATATACAAAGGGTGGTTCAAAAGAGAGGAGATGGTTAATACAGGGTTACACATATACAAAGGGTGGTTCAAAGGAGAGGAGATGGTTAATACAGGGTTACACATATACAAAGGGTGGTTCAAAGGAGAGGAGATGGTTAATACAGGGTTATACATATACAAAGGGTGGTTCAAAGGAGAGATGGTAAATACAGGGTTACACAATATACAAAGGGTGGTTCAAAGGAGAGGAGATGGTTAATACAGGGTTACACATATACAAAGGATGGTTCAAAAGAGAGGAGATGGTTAATACAGGGTTACACATATACAAAGGGTGGTTCAAGGGAGAGGAGATGGTTAATATAGGGTTACACATATACAAAGGATGGTTCAAAAGAGAGGAGATGGTTAATACAGGGTTACACATATACAAAGGATGGTTCAAAAGAGAGGAGATGGTTAATACAGGGTTACACATATACAAAGGGTGGTTCAAAAGAGAGGAGCTGGTTAATACAGGGATACACATTATACAAAGGGTGGTTCAAGGGAGAGGAGATGGTTAATACAGGGTTACACATATACAAAGGTGGTTCAAGCGAGAGGAGATGGTTAATACAGGGTTACACGTCATATAAAAAGGGTGGTTCAAGCGAGAGGAGATGGTTAATACAGGATTACACGAACAGCGTCACCAGCTACCTTGCATCAGAAACTAGCATTTGCTATATTGTGTCTTATCAATTTGAAGTATGTATTATTCATTCTTACTTTTGTCTAAAATCTAAAGTTTATGAGCTAAATAATTCATAACAGTGTATAGGCAATTATCGTCATCTCTTAAGCTTTAATTACGATACTGTCGTAATTTAATATTGAATACCTTTGATAAATAGGTTAATGCTGTGGTCAAAAGTATTGCAACATCATCACAGTTTTGCCTTGTACATACCTTCACCTTTATACCAGGGACTAATATTATGAAACACTTTAGAGGAGATGGGTCGCTTTTATGGTCCCTCTTCTTCCTCGTGTTTAGCCCCATTAGTTTCAAGATGTTAAGACGTTCGCCCCATTAGTTTGTCGATTTTAAAATCTTTTGTCCCATTTCTATATCAATATCAAGACCTTTCGAGCCATTTAGGGGTCTATTTTTTTCCTGGCGAGCGACAGCGACCTTGTAATTTTAAGAGAAACCGGCCTTTGGCCGGGTCATTCTTCTATTGAAGAATTTAAACATTTATCTTGAAGGGTGGTCTAGGGAGTATTTTTTAAGCTTGATGAAGGTCTAGCGAGGAAGCTAAACAATAAATGAATATATATATATATAAATAGACTATGAAAAATAACCACTGTTCCCTTAAAGCTTTACAAATCATACTCGGATCAGTTGGGTTGAGGATAAAGTATATGTTTACCCGGATACATTCGACCCAACCAGTACCATATTACTAATTAGCTTTGAAGGCAAGAGGCATAGTTGGGTGATGTCAGGTCGCAACAAGAATTGAATTACAAATATTCTGAATTTTGTGGAGGCTATCTGTAATGAGCTAAAACTAGTGTCAGATACTGATTATAAAATTCACTTGACTGAAGTAATTCAGACAAGTGGGGTACCTCTATTGCCTCAATTGGTAGAGTGACGGTCTTGTAACTGAGTAGTCCCAACTTGAATCCCAGTAGTGAGGCTTTGGATTTTTGTGAGAGGACCAGTTCAGCATCCAACCCAGATTGCTTACTAAAAAATTAAGAAAAATATATGAGTCTTGAAATAACCCCCCTTACAATGGCGGCAAACCCGGTATGATATCTGTGAGGTTGGGTAAGTTATAAGGTTCACAGAGGGAGGAGAGGCCTTGGGAAGTGACACTTGTATGGCTGTGTTTGTGTTGGGACAAAGTTGCCAGATTTCACCATACGAGGGGTAGCTTGTGTGGGTGTGGCTGTACATTCACTCAGGCCGCAGTATGATTTGGCCGCGCACCATGCTCACCGAAAAACAAAAACTCACCCTATCGACGGTGTCGGCGCCAAAATTGTGTGAAACTCTAATTAGGCCTTCTACTGTCAAAATAGAAGCTGATTTCAATAAGTATGTATCTTATGTCAACGACCGCGGCCCAATTGGTCGGCGGCCCGAGCGTCGTGTGACGCATGTCGAGTATGAGCATGCTGTACAGAACGCCCAGTCAGGCCCCACTCTCGCTAGGATCGTCAGGGCAGGAACTTTGGCTGTAGTCTGTGTAGAGTTTCCTAACTCAGTTTATGTGAACCGTTGTACTATAAGTATTATCATTATGTATTTTGTTTTCTTCTGAGTCAACGAGTTCTATTTTATATCATTGTATATATGTATTGTGTGTGGGACTTATATATGATGATGAGAGAGAGAGTTATGTGGCGCCGGCCGGTGAGCGCGCCACGAGGTGTGTAGGCCTCACTCCCTCCTTCCTCCTCCCTTCCTCCCTTTCAGCGCGTGGGAAGTTCTTTGTCGATCCCAGATTGAGAGAATATGACGTCATGATTGCCAGTGGGCGGTCCTTAAGTAGTTTGAGATATGCCGCTAGAGGGCCGAGTATAAAAAGAGAGGTTTTGGCCACCATGCTTCAGAACTCATCAGGCAAAGCGACCTCTCATATCCCTTGCAACTATCGATATTCTTCCGACTGATGTGAACTTTCTCTACTCTCTGAACAGCCTATTTTCTTCTCTTCTCGTCCCTTTTTAACCAATGACCCCTTTGGTGCAGATTTAGTCAGCCAAAGTATTATCGCTTGAGTTCTCACGAGATAAGTGCCTGTTAGATAGCCTATTTTTGGAAGGGTTAACTAGAATAGGATTGATTGATGTTTGTTGCACTCGTATATGTATTTCCCTGTGTACTATTATTCATGTTCCTGTTTTCTGCTGGTTTAGGTAATGCTAGACTGGGATAGGGTTCCTCGAGTTGTGATTTCCTATGAGTGCTAGGTTGGTTGAACCAGCGCAATTGCAACGGAGACGTGGG